>JAJJMC010021751.1:1321633-1404395 GCA_023531435.1 Papaver californicum | reverse complement strand
AAGAGAGGGTAATATTATTATTCATGCTGATCAATTAGGATAATTTTGTAATCAATTAGCATAGACTCTCGAATGCAGACTATAATACATATATATGAAATAAAATCAAATAACTTTTTGACATGGGGATATGGAATGTAACTGTTCTCCCATGGCACGTAAATATGTAATTGAATTCTTTAAACATGTAGATTTTTAATCTCAGTTAATATCATAATTAATCGAATATAAATGTAATTAAAAATAATAGTTAGATATATGATCTAATTACGAACAAATAAACATGATGTTTGTACCCTAATATTTTGACACCAATTATGTGCTAACTATGACATTATAGGCCTTGGTTGCCCATATTGGTTTCCAATATTGGTTGCCCACCTCGGTTGCCAACCTTGGTTGCCCACCTTGCTGCCAATCTTCCAGCCATGCTGTCAGCCAGTTTGCCATCAGTCAGAGACTCGATAGCCATAGTCAACAATCAAAGTCAACACCCCTAGGTCAAAGTCAACCCCAGCGGTCGAAGTCCGCCAGTCAAATATGATGATCCATATCAGTTTGGCCCGTTTCCACCGACCCAACGCCAGAACCCTAGAAGAAGGTTCTAGATTACTTACTGACCAAGTCATTACGGGAAAAGTTCTGGAACATAGACGTCTTCATGGCCAAATAATCACAGATGGAGTTTATCTCGATATACTTCCTCACCAAAACTTCCCACCAGAAAAGCCTCTTAACCACGGCTGACCAGAACAACTTCGTTTGGGGAAGAGATACGTGACACATCAGATAACGCAACACGACTAGCACGTGAGTAAAATTCAACATGTTACCATAGTTGGGGGCGTCATTGTTAATATCTCTGCAAACACGAGCCACAATCTGCTTCAACAACGACAGTTCACGCTTGGGGGTGAATTCTGTCACTGACCGTCAAACCAAAAGAGAAAACAAACTTCTCAACCCCCATCAAGTTGGAGGTTAAGAGGGGGAGATGTTTGTACCCTAATATTTTGACACCAAATACGGGTTAACTATGACATTATAGGCCTTGGTTGCCCACCTTGGTTGGCATATTGGTTGCCAACATTGGGAAACACTAGGAAACATCAACGTAGCCAGTGGACATCCTAATCACCATATCAGCAAAGTCGCAATAATACTTCACATAAGGTATCTGCACACTTTATTTTTATTTTTTCGCATCACTTCATAGCATCATGCATATTTTTATCAGATAAGTTGTCTACAGTATATGTGCCGAACGTTTTCGCATACCAAGGCATGGGAAGATGTACACATCACAATTTTGCGCGTATCTGGAATAGTTGGACTAGCCCCCTGCGCGTATGCCAGATAGCAGAAAACCTTCACCTTCATTTCATGCGTGAGCGAGATACAGCAAGGAAGTGCACCCTTACGAGAGCATTAAATAGCATGACACTAATTATCTACTGGGGGCGAGTTGCATATCACTTCAATCGCGATAACCATCGCTTGGGGCATGATATGTAGCACCTCAGCATATAAAGTATTTCTTTTATGAGAGTTGCATTACACTCCATACGTTTAAGGGCGATTTACTAGCACCTCAATGCAATGCGGAATTCAGCTGCCAGAAATCACAACAAAGGGAAACCCAAAATTCTTAATCCTACAATGAATTACAAGATTAAGAGGGGGCGAGTATACACCCTAATTTTGATGCAAATATCGTCAAACTGCAACGTTAAAAGCAACATGCATGTAACTGCTACAGTCCAGTTGATCGTGACTACTGTATTCCAGTTCCACACAACTGCTGCAGCTCAGTTGATCGTAACTGCTGCAGTCTAGTTTTGCTCATAACCGCTCATTGCAGTTTCATATAACTGTTGCATTTCATTTGATCGCAACTGCTGCAGTCCATTTTTGCTCATAACCACTGCATTGCAGTTTTATACAACTGATGCAGCCCATTTTTGCTCATAACCGCTGCATTGCAGTTCATATAATTGTTGCAGTCTAGTTTATCGAAAATGTTGTAGTCTAGTTTTGCTCGTAACTACTACTGTCCAATTTTACATAATTGTTGACGATACCAAAGACCGTGGCAGGCACATCAAGACCGCTATAAGAACCAGCGACACATGTGAAGACTGATGGCAGGACCAGCGGCATCGAAGATCCCTGGCAGGACCAGCGACACCTATCAAAACCGTTGACAAGTTTAACAACACAAAAAATTCACTTGCATCCAATGCAAAAATTCTGACCATCAGTCCAGTTCCCGACAACAGCTGCTGAGGTTTAGTTCAACAGTCCAGTTCGCATCCACTGCTGCAGTCCAGTTCCGCATCAACTGTTGCAATCTTGTTTCGCATATATTACTGCATTCCAGTTCCCAGCAACTGTTACATTTCCGTTTCGCAACAACCTCACATCAACTGTTGCAGTCCAGTTCCCAACCTTTGCTGCAGTCCAGTTTATCATCAACCGCTGAAGTCCAGTTCCCCGCCAGTAGTGCAGTCTAGTTCCCTGCGGCTGGTACGGTTTAGTTTCACGTAACTACTGCACTCCTGTTGTACTTGCAACTACGCATCGGTTTAGTTCCACCGACAATAACTGAAGATACACTTCCTCACCAAAACTTCCCACCAGAAAAGCCTCATAACCACGACTGACCAGAACAACTTCGTTTGGGGAAGAGATACGTGACACCTTAGATAACACAACACGACTAGCACGCAAGAAAAATTCAACATGTTACCACAGTTGGGGGCGTCATTGTTAATATCTCTGCAAACACGAGCCACAATCTGCTTCAACAACGACAATTCACGCTTGAGGGCGAATTCTGTCACTGACGGTCAAACCAAAAGAGAAAACAAACTTCTTAAACCCCAACAAGTTGGAGGTTAATAGGGGGAGATGTTTGTACCCTAATATTTTGACACCAAATAGGGGCTAACTATGACATTATAAGCCTTGGTTTCCCACCTTGGTTGCCCACATTGGTTGCCAACATTGTTTCCCATATTGGTTGCCCACATAGGTTGCCCACCTTGGTTGCCAATATTGGTTTCCCACCTTGGTTGTCCATCTCGGTTGCCCACCTTGCTGCCAATCTTCCATCCATGCTACCGGACAGTTTTCTAGCAGTCAGAGACTCGATAGCCACAATCAACAGTCAAAGTCAAAGTCAACGCCGTCGGTCAAAGTCAAATTCACCGGTCGAAGTCTGCCGGTCAAATATGATGATCCATGTCAGTTTGGCCCGTTTCCACCGACCCAACGCCGGAAACCTAAAAGAAGGTTCTGGAAGGTTCTATATTCTTATTGACCAAGTCACTACGGGAAAAGTTTTGGAACATTCTAGACGTCTTGCTATCCAAGTTATCACAGATGAAGTTTATCTCGAATATAGGGTTTATCTCATTAATTCAATTGTATAAATAAAAGGGACTTAAACCCTAGATAGACAGACAATAAAGGGAAAGAAAACCCTAAACATCATATCTCTCTCAACCATGAAAAACACAATTGTAATACGTACATTAATAAACATCTCTCCCCAATGGGATTCATCTGTGGATGTAGGCATAGCTCGCCAAACCACGTTAAATTCTTGTCTCCTTTATTTATCCTTTATTCGTTTTCTAACCCTATTTTACATCATCATCATCACATCAATCGTGTTTTTTGCCTAAAAGTAATTTTCGGTACAAACACATGCCACTTATAATGATTTGCAACCATAATCTAAGAGATTCTTAGAAAAAAAGTCAATGTATTGTACTTATTTATATATATGTATTAATACCAACTTCGTGGACTAGAGACCACGACACAGGAAATGCAAGGACTCTAGTATACCTTTCTACCAAGTTTGATATACATGAATCTTCCACGTACGTGTGATTTTCCTCTCTATTTTGTTTCTTGTGTATCTATGTTGCTTTGCTCCAGATTTTTGTAGCATTACAAATAAAAACATGCAAGGAGTGATGGGTATGAGAGAAAACATTTTGATGGAGGTTTTGCGGTAGAGGAGCATCCATATCCACGTGTCTTATCACTCCGAGTTAATGTATGATATTTTTTTTTTCATATAGATTTGTTGTTATTTATATAATTGATGTCCATGTGCAATGTAGTTATGCGACAACATGATTTTCTAGGGATCCTGATCATCTGCCCAGAAAGTGCCTCGTGAACAATAAGCACAACGATATAAGGAAGCAGGAAGGTCGAGAACAACAACAATGTGGGAACCATGTGAGCCAACTTAATGTACAAATATCCATTGAATTTCTTACAAACATAAGTAGATTACTCCTCCATCTCATTAGTCAAGTTATTTTATAGCCTATCTGACGTAATGAGTGATCATGATACATAATCTGATACGACTCAAGTACATTGATCAAGTGGATAAATTTAGTTTGGAGGAATAATACAGGGAAAAAAGTAAAATTGTGGGACAAGCGTCTCTCCATCAAATGTATGAAGAGTCATGAAATTAGTGTTGTATCTCTATGTCGTAGTATTTGCACTAATAGGAGGTTAGTCAATGGAGATTTGTAGAGATATATAAAAACTTTTTCATAAAAGATTTTGGGAAACTCTCTGTGAGTTCATAGATTTTGGGAGACTCTCTGAGTGTTTTTTAAGGAAATCTCAATTATTTATAGAGACAAAAAAAGATATAAGAATTTCATCTTACATGCATCAATCGTTCATTCTTTATTAATTATTAAAACTAATATATAAAAATCACGAAAAATATCAATCATTTATGAATAATCTGGGTTTTTACTTATCGACACAATAAAAGTTACATATCCAACAAGATTAAAAATGAACTCGGTTTTAGCTTTTTTAGATATCATATGAAGATTATAAGTGAGTTCGATCATTACTATATTCAATTGAATATGATTTTTAAAATAAAAAATTTAACAATTAATCAAAACCTAACGGTTCAATGTTTTGTTTTGAGCAACCAGAACTATTTTTGGTACCAATGTTCGTTGGCGCGGGTTTGTTTTTTATCGAGTAATGTTCAATGAGATAGGAAAAATTATAGAATCAAATAATTGTTTCTTGGAATTGATTTATATAAATATCTAAGAACATCCAACGAGATCAAATGAATCGTCCCTGTGTTCGATTTGTATACAAATTTATATAAGTTGAGTGTGATAAATGGATATTGGGTGAAACCGAGTGAGATCGACGAATATTGAGTTAAATCGAGTGAATTCAAATGATATTGAGTATAATCAAGTGAGGTCAAAGGATATTTAGTGAATTAAAGTGAGCTTGTTGGACATTGAGAGAAACCGAATGAGATGGATGGATATTTAGCGAAACGGAGCAAGCTCGATAAATATTGCATCAAATCGAGTGAGATCGAAATATATTGGTGAAATGAGGTAAAATCGATGAATATATACTAAGAGAATTTTAGAGATATCGAAGGAAACTGAATAAGATTGAGAGATATTGAATTTGATCTCATTAATTATTCTTCGATTTCCTTTGAATTCAATCAATTTTATTCCACCTTACTAGAATTCACTAAATGTTTCACTTGAGTTCATTCAATTTTCATACAACTCACTAGAATTCACTCAATTTTGATCGACCTTGTGATCGACTTATATATGCAAATCTATTAAGTCGAGTGTGATAGATGGATATTGAGTGAAACCGAGTAAGATCGACGAATATTTAGTTAAATCGAGTGATTTCAAAGGATGTTGAGTATAATCAAGTGAGGTTAAAGGATATTTAGTGAAGTAGAGTGAGTTTGTTGGATATTAAGAGAAACTGGATGAGATGGGTGAATATTGAGTGAAACTGTGCGAGTTCGATGAATATTGAGTCAAATCGAGTGAGTTTGAAGGAAACTGAATGAGATCGAGAGATATTGAGTTCAATCTAACTAATTATTTTTCGATCTACTTTGAATCCAGCCATTTGTATTCCACATCACTAGAGTTTACTCAATGTTTAATCGATCTCACTTAAATTCATTCAATTTTCATTCATCTCACTAGAATTCACTCAATTTTTTATCGACCTCACTTGAATACACTCAATTTTGATCGATCTCACTCAAATTATATCAATATATATTAATTTCACTTGAATTCATTAAATTTTATTCAATCTCAATCGAATTCAGTCATTTTTTCATCGATATCACTCGAATTTACTCATTTTTCACCGGTTTCATTCCTATTCACTCAATATTCTTCGATCTAACTAGAATTCACTCAATATTTATCGGTTTCACTCGACCTCACTCGAAGTCACTCGTTTATTATTGATTTACTCGATCTTACTCAAATTTAGTTTGTTTTTTTCATCAATCTCGCTCTAGTTCACATAATATTCTTTGACCTCACTCGAATTCACTAAATTTTCACTGATCTCACTCCAATGTACTAAGTACTCTCCAATTTCGATCGAATTCACTCGAATCCATTGAATGTTATTCAATCTCAATGAAACTCAGTCATTTTGTCATTGACCTCTTATTTTTCACGATTCCACTCATATTCACTTAATATTCTTCAATCTTACTCGATCTCACTCGAATTCTCTCATATTCATCGTTTTTACTCGACCTCACTCGAAGTAACTCGTCTTTCATCAATTTCACTCAAATTCAGTCAATTTTATATCGGTCCCACCCAAATTTATTTTTTTCATCGATTTCACTCCAATTCATATAATACTATTTGACTTCACTCGAATTCACTAAATTTTCTTTGATGTCACTCCAATTCACTAAGTATTCTTCAATCTTACTAGAATTCACTCGAATCCATTGGATTTTATCCAATCTCAATCGAATTCAGTCATTTTTCATCGAACTCACTTGGATTTACTCATTTTTCATCGATTTCACTCCTATTCACTTAATATTCTTCGATATCACTCAAATTAACTCAATATTCATCGGTTTTACTCGATCGCACTCAAAGTCACTCGTTTTTCTTCAATTTAACTCAAATTCAGTCAATTATCTATCAGTCTCACTCTAATTCAGTTTTTTTCATCGATCCTACTCCAATTCATATAATATTCTTTAAACTCACTCGAATTGAATACATTTCCATTGATCACACTCCAATTCACTAAGTATTCTTCAATCTCACTTGAATTCACTCAATTTTCAACCATTTGATTTCAATATTTTTACTTAATTTCAAAAGATATTGTCAATCTTGTCTCGTATCCATTAATTTTACTCGCCCACGCTCAATTTCACTAGTTATCCATCAATATTACCAAATATCCTTCAATCTCACTCAATTTTATACACTATGCATCAGTTTTACCAAAAATTGAGTAATTTATACAAAACATACAAGCACTTTTTTTGTTTTCTCAATTAAAACACATAAAAACAATGATTCTTAAATTGCTTATCTGACCAATAGATAGACAAGAATATTTGATCCAACGAGTGGAAATGCAGATTTACGAAGTCATACGGATTATAATCTCGGACATCTAGAACAATCTAAATTTGCCGTCGTAGAATCAAGGAAAGAAAAATATGGCGTGATGTTTCCCACCAAAAATTTCACCCAACTTTCTTTTCACACCACTAGAAACCCTAGCCACGTCTTGCCTAGATTTCTTTTCACCTAATTCCTTTTGTAAAATTACCCTCGCTCTCTCTGATAGTCTTTATTCTCGATCTCCAACTTTCTGAAACATTACCCAAATTTATCTCCTCTCGTAAGACTAACAAAGAGAAATAGTTCAACTCCAATAAGATGGAACAGTTGCGGTTCTTTGTTTTTCTTTGCCTATCCATCTATATCTTCAACAATGATGAATACATATTCTTGAGTTGAAATATTAGGTTTCAAAGTTATGAGTTTTTTTTTTCTCCAACTTATATCAAATTAAAGTTAGGGCTGGTACAAATCTCTGTTAAAATTAGAGATTTTGGAGTTAGGGTTTCTGCAAATCTCTGTTAAAATTAGAGATTTTGGAGTTAAGATTTCTACAAATCTCTGTTAAAATTAGAGAATTTAGAGTTAGAATTTTTACAAATCTCTGTAACTCTTCTTCTTTTTCTGTTTTCTACATATCTCTGTGGGTTTTGTACAAATACTTTGTTGTGAAATTTGTGTGTTTCTTACCAAAGTTAGAGTTAGGGTTTAAGTTTTTTTTTTCCAATTTTTATGCCGATGATAGAGACAATTGTATTCAATTTTGGGTTTGTTTTCCTAAGAATGTTAAGACTTACAGTTTTGATTGTGTTGTTGCTCAGAAATGGTTATTGTGCTCAAAGGCTTAAACCTGACTTTTGTTGTTCTTTCGGTCAAAACTCCACCTTCATCTCCTTCTCCAGTATCTGCACCACCAAATTCATCTTCTTCAGCATCACATCTCTAGTTATTAACCCATCAAAATCCTCCCCCTGCGCCAAAGTCCTAATCATCTTCACTAGCACCCGTTTTAAACCAAGTCTGTATCACCTTCACTAGCACCAGTTGGATTCCATAAGTTGATCTGTAGTATGATACTTCTTCTGTTTTTTTAGGATGTAGATCCAATTTCCATAGACGAATAAGTTTTGGACCTGTTTGATCATGAGAAAGGGAATAAAGTGGCTGATACTGTATGAGGTTTGTTATATCTACTGATTTTGCATGTAATTATTCTTTTTTCTTGATTTTTTTTTAATGACCAAAAAAAGCCACTTCATTAGATAGAAATTTCTGGCCAAAATTTTATGCTCCTCAATTTCGGTTGAGTTTTTCGATTTGGGTGTTGATGTTACAGGTGATATTTGAGTTTTCTGAAGTGGGTTTTGTAAATAGAGATGAAATTTCCTTTCTTTGAAGGGATTTGATATTTGGGTTCTGTATATGAGTGTTGACCGTATAAGATTGAATTCTACAAATTGTGAATTCAGGAAGTTTGCACGCCTTAGAGGAAAGCTTCTCAAGGTATATAGGTGTGTATTTCTGTGATTGATTTTGTTATGGAAACATGTACATTTACAAAATCCTTTTAATTGCTAAAATGAATGATATATGTAATTGATGGTATTATTTTTTTAGATCCTATGAAATCTATGACTTAAGTGCTCATACAATGTCTTTGTTCTTTAAAATAGTGGAATTACTAGAAAAAACAACCCCATGGGTCTACATAGCTGACCTTTAGCAGGAACGAAGTTGAGTCATCTTGTTTAACCATTGTTGGATGTCCACTAAATCACTATAGATCCTGCAGTTGTATGAAAGAAGCAATGTTTCGTTAGTTTGAGTTACTGCAGTCAATTGTTACATGTTTGCATATTCTAGTTTGCAGGAACATCTATTCTCATTTTGTATTGTAGTTTAGCTTCGATCCGAGAAGCATATCACTGGCCAACAATGGTTAAACATATTTGATGTTTGTAACCCATAGTTGTTCTGCATATTTTTTTATTTCGAAGTTGACCTCTTTGGTCTTGTTTATGTATCTATAGTTTCATTGCTTCCCTGCACTTGTTCTTATTACTTGCTTTGGTTTACTATTCAGGTTGGTTGCTTCCATGCGCTATGAAGGAGCGAGCCTACGTTCATGCCTTCTGCAGTTTTCATCAAGCAAGGATTTTCTTGATGAGTATGTATCTACGTGAAATGTCTTATTCACATGTTTTTCCCCTTCTTGTCCTGATAGCTTAGACATAATTGTCACATAATTCCAGCTAATCCTAGTCATCATTTTGTCCTAGTTTATGGTAGCTAGAAGCAATTTTGTTTCTCTTTTACATTTACCTGTTCTTATCAATCAGACATTGAGTGTTATGGAAACTGCACTGCGGATGAGTGAGCCTCCATTCGTGCCTTCTGCAGTTTTTGTCAAGCAAGGACTTTCTTCAATTGTATGTATCTACTTGAAACGTTTTCTCCGCATACCTGTTTGCCCTTCTTGTCCTAACATCTTAGTAACTTGAATTTCTTAGTGTTGGTCTGTAAATTAAATGCTTCAAAGTTTCAGTTATTGATAATACTTGTACAAATAAGAGCATTCATTAGGAAAGTATAGGCTAAAATTTATGGTTAATTGGGTTAACACTTGGCAGTTGGATGTCTTCAGGTGCTTTATTGGTTGTTTAGTCAAATATGAAAATTATTCCCAACTATAGTGTTGTTTTATCCTTATCCTCTTTTTCGTGTTCTTGTGGTTGAATAGTTGCTGCAGTTGCAGATGGACTAAAGGTTTGGGCATTGTTAAAGAGGAAACCCTGCAATTTTGATCTTGTTCTAACGGAAGTGGTGATGCCTTCACTTCCTGGAATAGGTCTACTTTCTAAGATAATGAACAACGAAATATGCGAAAGTATCCCCGTTATCAGTAAGTTAAAGATGTGGAATTGTTAAGACACATTTTTATTGTGTTGATAACTTGGTCCCTCTATTATACAGTTCCTTTTGATGTCTATTAGTGATGTCTTCGCACCATTCCATTGGAATCGTGTTTAAGTGCATGCTGAAGGGCGCCGATGATTTTCTTGTGAAGCCAGTTAGGAAAAATGAGTTGAGAAATTTATGGCAACATGTTTGGAGAAAGTATTATGTATGTTGCTTCCCTAAACTTTAATCATCATCGAAATTTGATTCGCTGTGGTCATTCTAATATTCGACATTTGGAATTGTCTAAAACATTCAGGAGTCTGAATTGTTTTTGTTGTGTTTTATGTGCAGAGCTCATGTGGGAAATTAGAGAAGGAAACTGAAAGTGCGCAAAAGCTAGAAAAGTCTATGCCAAAAGCTGAAAACATAATCTGTTGCGAGGGAACTAACCCTGAATTAGGAAAAATGACTTCATTGCGGCAGTGTCAGCATCATCAACTCTTGAGAAGGAAAAAGGAAAAGGTATTTATTTTCTGCCAGTCTTATTCCTGGTTTATATACATGGTTGAACAATCATGAATTATATGCTATAACTTGTTCTTGCAGATACAGCAGTTGAAAAGGAGATCAAAATAACTTTATCCATCCATGATGTTGTTTCTACTGAAAAGGTTTGGGGGAAAACTGCTATTTGTTTACTCTATCGGGTAACTGTTGTTTTACTTCAGCGACCCACGGATATCAAGTACAGTCTGAAGGATCTCCTACCCCAATCAATCTCGGTCTTGGTTCAGTACAAGGGCCCTCTGGTTGCTTTTGGAAACAATTAAGCTGCTTGAATACTCCATCAACTTATCTGACATTGATCTGCTACTAATAAGCTTGCTTGCCTTATAGTATCATCTTTATATGTCAGTAATATGATTTGCAGTAGGAGTTCACTTTGAGTGTTTAGGGCGGCTTACTAGATCTCTTTAACTCTTTTGTCACATTAAAACAATAAGAAAACCAATTTCTTAAAATATGATTGTTAATATACAATGTTCAGATGCTCATATTTGGCACTCTGTATGTGCTGTACCTGTTTTATGAGTAGCATAAAAAGCTAGCTAACTTGTCAGTTACAACAACATAGGAAACAAATTTCACTAACATCTTGCACTTATATTTGTTATGGACTTAGTTTAGGGTGTTGCTTGCACAACATTGGATATGATACTGTTGAATGAGATGTATGGTGTTTGTTGAATTCGGACCATGTTTATGAGTACTGGAGTTGTAATTGTATGCTGAAATGCAGGGAAGGCAAGTGATACAAGAGATGCAATTTGCAGGAGTTTTCCAAAAAGCGACAAGTTGTGTCCAATAACATACAGTTTTGACATGACATAGTTAAAAAACAACAAGACTTATAAAACTGTAAAATCTCAGGCAATTAACATAATGTTTCACAACTGTTTGAATGAGTTGTCAAACGAAACGAAACGAAATGCATATGAATTAACCACTTCATATGATTATTGGCAATTTTGTTAAAATGTATATAACATTAGAGCAAGTATTATAGTGCAATTTTTTTTGGTTAAATATAGCTAAGCCAAGAAGAGAGGAAACTCAGTTTCCATCGCTCTTTTATTTTAATTTATAACCCCCAGACAAGCCAAACCAAGTTAAAAATGTAACATATCGTGTAGTATATTTTAGCTAACTACTAAAATCTAGCAATTTTTGCTATTATAGTGGTTGCCCATTATCAGATTATAGAGAAAATTGGTTAACTTTGCTCACCGTAGTGCTTGCTTTTACGGTGTAAATTAGATGTGTCTTAATATTTTTGGTGATTATAGCTCATGCCACTGCGAAATAATCCGTCCCATATCAGCACGGGTGATACCCTAAGTTCAGTACGCTGCTTCAAAATTTTCAGCAGATTTCACTACGCTGGGTGATGGTGGATACTCAATATATAAAAGGAGGGGCGGAAGGATAGTCCAAGACGGGAGGCATTCATACACAAATGCAGATGTGGTCCCTCACAATCCCTATCTTGCGAGAATGTTTGACTGCCATATCAATATGGAGGTTTGTGCAAGTACCAGAGCGGTCAAATACATACATAAATACATATACAGAGGCCATGACAGAACCACAATGGTAGCAGGTGCAATAGATGAGATCAAACAATATTTGGATGCAAGATATGTTAGGCCTCCTGAAGGAATATGGCGTATACTAAGTTATCCATTACATGAAGAACATCCAAATGTACAGAGACTGGCGGTACACCTACCCAATGAACAATATGTAATTTACAATTCGAACCGTTCAGCCAAATCAATTCGAAAGAAGGCAGAGAGGAAGAAACCTACACTGATGGCGTATTTTAACTGCTATGTAATGCATCCAGATGCACCAGCATACACCTATCAGGAATTTCCCCAGCACTGTCGTTGGATGAACAATATGTGGTCGCTTCGAAAGAGGGGTTTCGTTATTGGTAGAATGTATTTTGTAGATCCCAACGTGGGGGAGCTTTATTACCTACGGATGTTACTGACAATCATACCTGGAGGAAGGTCTTTTCAAAATTTACGGACAACAGTACAGAATGGAATTGAAGTCGTCCATTCTACTTTCAAAGATGCGTGCCTGGCGCTTGGGATTTTAGAGAATGATGGGGAGTATAAAATATGTCTTGAAGAAGCAGCTGTCATCAAAACGAGATATCAACTCAGAAATTTGTTTGTCGTAGTAATGACAAAATGCAGTCTTGCACTACCGAAACTATTATGGGAAAGATTTGAGCCGCAAATCTGTGATGACCTGCCATACATACTAAAGACAAAGTTTGGTATATGCGATCCAACGGAAGAACAAGTTTTAGATTATGGGCTGTTTCTTTTGAACAAGCTACTTGAAGATGGTGGCAAGTGATAGAAATTCAAGATGTATCAATTCATTAATCTAAAATCAGCAAGATCAATAGAGACAAGTCATCTTTCATTAATGAGAGATTCAGAGAGAAAATTGTACAGAAAAACATTAGCATAGAACAGACAGTGTGCACAGCCTTTATAGGCTTTTCCTAACGACTACTTTAACGTACACTTATGTGCATTCAATGCTACTACAGCTGGACTTGCTAACATCAACTAGAGGACAGTTAGCCTGTGCTATCATACGCCTAACAGAACGTGTATTGAGTGATTCTGTTTGAGGTGTAACTTAAGTGTAATAATCATCTGATACTTGATATTTAGATTCCATTACTCCCCCTCAAACTAAACTGTCCAGATTTTGGTTGGACTTTTAGTTTGGCACAGAGTTTAGTAAATTTTGGACCTGAGAAACCCTTTGTTAATATATCTGCTACTTGGTCCTCTGTTGAGACATAGGAGCTCATCAATTTGTGATTGTGAATAAGTTCCTTCACAAAATTATAATCCACTGCCAAATGCTTCATCCTGGTATGAAGTACTGGGTTGCTTGAAAAGGATATTGCACTGATATTATCACATAATATTTGTGGAACTGTTGGTATTTGTATGTGCATTTCCCTTAATAACTTTTCTATCCATAAAATCTCTGCAGCTGTATTGGCCACACTCCTATACTCAGCCTCTGTTGATGATCTTGAGACTGTATTTTGCCTCTTACTTGACCAAGAGATTGGGTTATTTCCAATACAAATGAGGTATCCCCTTGTACTTCTCCTTGTAATCTTGTCTCCTGCCCAATCTGCATCACTATGCCCTGTGATTTTCAAGTCCCCTTTTGTATAAAGTAGACCATGTTCAACAGTGGCCTTCAGATATCTGAGAATTCTCTTTGCTGCTATGAAGTCATTTTCTGTTGGGTTTTGCATTGCCTGACACACTTTATTCACTGCAAAGGTTATATCAGGTCTAGTCCATGTGAGGTATTGCAAAGCCCCCACTAGTGACCTGTAAACTGTTGGTTCTGTCATTAAGGCACTTTTGTGTTGCACTGTGTAAGATGAGACTGGTGGAACTGGAGACAAGCATGGTTTGGCACCAGACATGCCATGCTTGTTTAGTAGATCTAAGATATACTTTTTTTGAGATAGAAATAGACCTGCTGCACTTCTCTGGGTTTCAAGTCCTAAGAAATAGTGTAATGTCCCTAAATTTTTGACAGGAAAATGCTGTTGTAATTGAGTTACAAAATCATTGCAATAAGAATTGGAATTACCTGTGTTTAGTATATCATCAACATAGACCAAAATATATGTTCTTCTTGAACCCTTTGTTTGAATGAATAGTTATGAGATTCATGTTGGAGGCACATGGAACTGTAGACCAAGTTTGAGCATCTTGCAAAGCATTATACTCCTCTACCATAGCCTGTCTCCACCTTGGATCCTTATTAGCCTGACTGAAGCAAGTAGGAACTTGTGTAACTGACATTGTTGACAAAGCTTGAGGTAGTTGATATTTAGTTGAATATACCTTTGGTTTCTTAATACCAGACTTCCCTCTAGTGTGCATTTGATGAATATTGATTGTTATAGGAGAATCCCTTTTGACTAATGTATTTTGCAGGTTTGTGGTTGCACTGGTAGGATGTTTAGATTGTGGAGAAATGTTTTCTTGCACTGTGGGTTGAAGAGATGATATATGAGGATGAAAAGACATTTGTTTCTTTAGTGGAAATATTG
Organism: Papaver californicum; assembly: GCA_023531435.1. Lineage (NCBI taxonomy): Eukaryota > Viridiplantae > Streptophyta > Magnoliopsida > Ranunculales > Papaveraceae > Papaver > Papaver californicum. The sequence continues at coordinate 1,389,356 of JAJJMC010021751.1, read as the reverse complement.
TTTCCAGGAAAGTAACATGTCTTGATGTGTATATCCTTCCAGATGTTGGTTCAAGACATTGATAGCCCTTTTGAGATGTACAATATCCTATGAAGATGCATTGTTTTCTTTTTGGAGACAATTTTGAATTGGAATAAGGCTTGAGCCAAGGAAAACAAAGTGAACCAAAAACTCTCAAAATTGTCTAATCTGGAGCTCTATGAAACAACATTTCATAAGGAGAAATATGCTGTAAAGAATTTTTGGTAATCTATTTATTGTAAAATTTGCTGTTGCAAAAGCATTAAACCAGTACATGTCATGTAATCCAGATTGCAATAGAAATGTTCTCCCTATCTCCACAATATGTCTGTGTTTAGCTTCTGCCACCCCATTTTGCTCAGGGGTATGTGGACAGGAAAGCTCATGCTGTATTCCATTTTGAACTAAAAAGGACTTTAGTTGTTGATGTAGAAACCCTCCACCACCATCTGTCCTTATTGTTTTTATTCTGCAGCTTAACATGTTCTCAATATAGTTCTTAAACCCATATAGTAATGTCTTGAATTCTGACTTATCAAATAAAGGATACAACCATGAGAATTTTGTGTAATCATCTACAATGACAACATAATACCTGTATCCAATTACAGAAATCACTGGACTTGGACCCCAAAGATCCATATGAAGAAGTTCTAAAGGAGATGTACTTATAGTATTTGATTTTTGAAAAGGAAGTTTATGAGATCTTCCCATATGACATGCTATACATGAATTTTGATTGTTGGAAATGTTGGTAAGAGAAAGTTTTGGTGATAAATTTTTTAGTGTTTTATAAGATGGATGTGCAAGTCTTTGATGCCACACCTCTGAGGATATAGATGAACTTATAGCTGTATTAGCTTTTATTTGAGATTGATGTAGAAATTGAATGGGATACAAACCATTATTATGAGGGCCTTGGAATAATGTCTTCCCAGTGGTCAGATCCTTGACAAAGAAACCAGTATGAGTGAATGTTAATGAGAAAGCATTATCATTTGTGAACTTGTGTACAGATAACAAATTTTGTGTAGCACTTGGCACAATTAGTACATTCTTTAATGTAAATATATGATCATTTCTTGTTTTAAAGGATGATCTAGAATGAGAGATGAACATACCTTCTCCCCTTGCAGTTTGTGCTCTTTCATTTCCATTATAAACTATTGATTGTTGTACTTCATTTCTATTTGGTGTTATATGATTTGTTGCTCCTGTGTCTGCAAACCATGGTTGGTTATCCTGAAATCTTGAACTTGCCAGATGAGTAGTAGAGTTATATGTATTGGAGTAGCCAGTGTTGAGTCTGTTCCTACATGTAATTGCAGTATGTCCTTCCTTTCCACATATCTGACAAATTACAACTGCTTGAGATGTGTGATTGTGTTCATTGAAATATCTTGGAGCATACCTGGATCCTCTTCCATTATTGAAACCTCTTCTTGAATTGTTGTTTGGTCCTGATCTTTGCCAATGTTGTTGAGATTTAAAGTTTCTTCTACCATACTGTTGTTGCTGAGATGTGCTGAACCTTGCATTGTTGTTTTTATAAGTCTGTTTTTGTGGATAAGATGGTGCAAGAAATACTTTATTTGAATTAGTTATCAATTGTTCAGAATGTCTTTGGCTTATAATTATTTCTTCACTCAGCAAATTATTATGTAACTCTATACTGGACACTGGTGGTTGTCTGTGTCTCATTGATGTAGCAAATGGAATGTAGTCAGGATGTAGAGCAGATAGAGTTACAACCACTATTTCTTTGTAAGAAACATGTTCTCATGCTGCTGCTAGTTGATTTGCTAGAGTTTTGATTTCATCAACTAAGCTAGAATTGTTCTATTACCTTGTTTAATGGCAAGAAGCTTTGTTCTTAATTGTATAGAGTGTGTTGAAGAGGATCTGGCAAATCTTTCTTCTATATTTGTCCAAAGATTATGAGATGTTGTTGTTGTTGCAAAGTGCACTATTACTTCATCTGAAATTGTGCTATTTATCCAAAGAATTATAGTAGAGTCTTCATCAATCCAGTCCACATATAATGGATTTTCTAATCCATTGTTCTGGTTTCTTTGATTTGTAAATCTCCCAGGACAAGGAAATGATCCATCAAGATATTGTGATATCTTGAACTTTCTGATAACTGGAAGCATCAAATGTTTCCAAGTGACATAGTTGTCTTCCTTTAGTTTTAATGAGACAAAGTTTGTGAGAAGATTAAGAGGTATTTTTGCTATTGAAGTTGCTGTAGGATTCTCCATTGTTGATGGAAATTCATAGATCATAAGAAGAAAAAAGTAATTCAAGAAACAGAAACAGAAAGAAAAGATAGAGGTTGAGAGAGATTGAGATTGCTTACTGTGATTTAAAATTGTTTCTGAAGAATTTGAACTTTAACCTGCTCTGATACCATGATAGAAATTCAAGATGTATCAATTCATTAATCTAAAATCAGCAAGATCAATAGAGACAAGTCATCTTTCATTAATGAGAGATTCAGAGAGAAAATTGTACAGAAAAACATTAGCATAGAACAGACAGTGTACACAGCCTTTATAGGCTTTTCCTAACGACTACTTTAACGTACACTTCTGTGCATTCAATGCTACTACAGCTGGACTTGCTAACATCAACTAGAGGACAGTTAGCCTGTGCTATCATACGCCTAACAGAACGTGTATTGAGTGATTCTGTTTGAGGTGTAACTTAAGTGTAATAATCATCTGATACTTGATATTTAGATTCCATTAGCAAGAAACTTGATCAGTTCAAATCGATGCCAAAACCGAAGACAAACTGGTACCGGATTGTAGGTAACCGGCTTATATGGGAGCACCGTGTTATTCAATACGAACTCGATGAAGCACAGGTTGAAGAGAGTTGCCAGAAAATGAATCCGGGCCAGAGGGAAGCTTACAATAGGATGATGGAATCTGTGGAAAAAAATGAAGGGAAAATCTTCTTTTTTAAATGGTAGTGCGGGTACAGGCAAAACTTACCTATACAATACAGTGGCGGCGAGTTGCAAAATCAAAGCAAATATTGTACTAGCTGTTGCATCATCTAGAGTGGCATCGCTATTACTGACGGGAGGCCAGACGACACATTCAACATTTAAGATCCCGTTCAATGTGAATGAAACTTCTAATTGCTCTATAAAAAAAATCCGACGAAGCTGACCTATTCAGGGCAGCAAAGTTAATCATCTGGGATGAGGTATCCATGCAACATAGATAATGTGCAGAAGCGGTGGAAAGGTGCTGGCAGGACATAAGGTCAGATTCAAGACCTTTTGGAGGTACAATGGTGGTTCTAGGCGGAGACTTCAGACAGACACTGTTCGTAATAGAAAAAGGAAGGCGAGAGAAAATAGTTGGAGCTTCAATAAGGACTTCGGTACTCTTGACCCATGTAATTGTTCTGAAACTTACTCAGAACATGAGACTCGGCAGTCAAGAACCTGAAAATGTACAGTTCACCAAATTCTTGCTCGAGGTAACAATTTATTATTCGTTTGACTTTTTATACATGTCAGTAATTCAGACTATCTGCAACAATAACCGTAAAAGTTTCGATTCATTAATGGCCTACGGTAACATGACTTAACAGTGGCGAATAAATGGGGTGAGAGTATTTTTATGCATGTATCTATAAGCCGGGTTCCATGCATATATATCAGGGATCTATTTTTATGCAAATATAGTTCCCAAATGATTGAATCCAACAAAGTTTACAAATAATTAACATATGGGTGTACTGTCTAACAAGTGGGAAAAAACCCAAATGAAAAGGTAGAATTGCCTTCTCCGCTGATAAGATGTTTCATCTGAGGCATCAAATTTCGGAAATTTATCCAGGGATTCAACAACATATACCTTCAACACAATATCTCACTGACAGAACGACTCTATCTCCAAGAAATGAGGAAGTGACGAAAATAAATGCTTTGATTTTACAGATGTACCGGGGGAAATAACACACCTACTTAACGGCGGATAGAGAAGCTGAAAATAAAGAAAATAGGGCAATTGGATTCACCAGGTGCCCATCAGAATCTTTGAATGTACTGGATCCTACATGTCTACTACCATTTAAGTTGGACCTAAAAGTGGACTGCCCAGTTATACTTCTAAGAAATATTGCCCCGAGAGAAGGTCTATGCAATGGCATAAGACCGAGGGTAGAGTTGTGCCTACCGCATGTTATCATAGCAACTATATTAACAGGAGACAAACAGGGACAATTAATTTTTATCCCTTGGATATCGCTAACTCCAACTTCGGGCGATGTACCGATAAGAATGACAAGGAGGTATCATACGCTATGACGATCAAAAAGTCTCAAAGGCAGTCAGTGAAATATGTGGGAATAGATTTAACAACACCCGTTTTTAGTCATGGACGTCTTTACGTGGCATTGTCTAGATGCACTACGGCAAGAAGATTAAGGTTGTTGATGGATAAAAAATCAGATAAAACTTCTACAGAAAACGTGGTGTATCCAGAAGTTTTCCTTTAAAACCTTTTGAAGAGATTGCCTTATTAAACTTTGTTGGTTACATGTGATGCTTATCTCCTACTCTATAGTTTTATTCCTAAACTTTAAACGTGCAATAATTATTCATTCATATAATTCGAACCGATATATTGGTCATATCCACGATATTATTTATACAGAACCTTGGTACTAACATGTTAGTTTAAAATCAATAACAATTATTCTTTGTCAGGGTAACATGGATTATCATAGAATAATATCATGGATGATGGAATAAGGAAAACTGATTTATTGGGTTGATTGGCTTAGATTCCAGGTTATAGATAATCAATATTTATTAGTTAATATAGAATAAACAATGTAAGATTTATATAATAAGTTGATAATAAGCATATATATTTACAATATTTAATATATATAAATATTATATTATAATATTTATATATAAAAATATTTTATATTAATAATATTTTATATTATTATTATTATAATATTTAAAATAATAAACACCAAATTAATATAATATATAATTTAAAAAATACATTAAAATATAATATTGTTAATATATGGTTATGGTAACTATTTAATAACCTTATTATAGTAAATAATATAATACTAAAATTAAAATTATTTTAATATTAATAATAAATTATAAAATATTAAATAATTATAACTATATTAACTATTATTTAATAACTGTAATTATACTAATATAGTATTAATATAATACTATCTCCGTTTCAATAAAAGTGTTACTAGGCTAAAATAAAAAAGTGATATTAACACTTTTGCTGAAACGAAGGGAGTAATAGTTAACTATATACTATATTAACTATAACCTTATTTATTATAACTATAATAAATATTTATTAGTAATATTTATTTAATAATATTATTAAATAACTATTTATTTATATTATTAGGTTTAAGAATAATATTTAATAACCTTTTTCATTTTGGTAGTTTGGCGTTTACTACCTTGGGTGAGCTTGGTGTTGATATTATAGAGTTTTTGTTAAGAATGAAAAATTTCGTAGTTAGCCATGATGCTAATATTAAGGTTCGCAATTTCCTTTTCATTAGGTTTAGCTATTCAAAAAGGTGTTGGAACTTTGCTATATTTCCAACTAATTTCTTCTAAAAGACATTTTATTGTATTAGTAACAATAAAATATTATTATTATTATTATTATTATTATATAATATAATATAAGGCTAATTATATATTACTATAATATAATAATTATTATAATAGTTATATATTATAATAATAATATATAACTAATTATTATTAAGTTATAATAATATTATTATATTATTATAACTAGTTATAATAAAATAACAATTGTTAACTAGTTATTTATTAATAAGTAATGTTTAATATTATAAAACAGAATTTTCTTTATAATAATTTTTCTTTATACTATTATATTACTAATAATATTTATACTATTATATTATTATTATTTAAAATATTATTATTATTATAGCTAATGCTTCAAAATAATAATAAATAGTGTCTTATTATTTTCATACTATTCATATATTAATAATAAAGATTTTATAGATAATAAGAGCATTAGACTTAATATTATCTATATGGTAAATTATAGATAATATTTTAACAATAATATATATGAATAATCATATTATTATTATTAAAAAATAGTATTAATAATAATTAGTAATATACAATTATTATGTATTAATAATAATATTAATATTTTAGAGTAATTAATAGTATTAATATTAATAATACATATTATTATAATGTTATTGACTTTAACATATATAATTATTAATAAAGTTTCTTAATATTAAATAAAGTTTAAAATAGTATTAAAAAAATCTATAACAATTTATGGTTATGAATAGTTGTTAACTTGGTAGGTTAATAATACAGGCATATCCTTATTCTTTAAAGAACATAGTAATCCTCAAGTTAAGTTGAGGGTAGAATCCTATATTAGGAAGGAATCCTTAGAACATGCAAAATTTCTAGTTTAGGAAAGAATATTGATTTGGACAGTATTCTTAGTTTAGGAAATAGATCCCCAAAAGGTTTGGTTTAGAGAAATGCTTCTCGGCTGAGTACGATGGAAGGCTATAAATACGAAGGTTTGGATTATAGCTATATGATGTGATATAAAATAATGGTAAAAAGTGTTCGTTTTTCGAACTTGTGAAGGTAATGATTTTAGAAAATAATTGACTTAATCTAATTAAATAAAATCCAGGAATAAAGTAAAGTAAAATAAACTAGAGATGATATTTGGAAAATATGGAGAAAACCAGGAATCAGGAATCAGTTATTTCCAACAATTTATGTGATTAATCATGCAATTCTTTTAAATAAATTAAGCTCAAATATTGCTAAAATAGGTTTTTATGCAAACAAACAGAGGTAAATCACAAGCATGGAACATCAATGGTCGTCAACCCAGCATGATCCATCAAGTAAAAGCCAACTGCTGAAAGAAAACCGTTTTTCTATTTCGAAACTATGCAATTTTAACAAGTAAAGAATTAAAAATAATTAATTAAAAATAGACTTACCACATAAATTGAGAGAAAAACCTCATCCATCATCCCAGTAAATATAATTAGCTCATGGTGAAGAAAACTTGCTCAAAAGATCTTTTCATTGCTCAAAAAGTTGATTACAAGGTTGAATAATGGTTTAACGGCTGAACAGTAGCGATTATAAGTGTAACATGAGATGGTTCAGCCGTTGCAAATAGCTTTAAGCAACAAGAGTGTTTAAAAACTAAGGCAACAGGAGCAAGATGTAACACTGAGTATGCAACGGATACAGATGTTGCAAGGTTGTCTTCTTCGGTGATGGTGGATGAAGAACACGGCACCGGAGCAGCAGCAGGTGGTCGGAGGTGGCCGAAAGTTGACTGAATTGGTCTCTAGGGGTGCGTCCCCGCTTCTAAGCCCTTCTCTTCATATATATAGGGTCTACAAACCCGAGGGAGAGTTCTAAACCTAGTAGAACTCGGTGAAATCCCCATATTTTCGATTCCCAATCCCCATCTCTTTTTCCGACCAAATTCGCATTCCCGAGCAGATTTCTCGGCATTCTTTGCTGTCTCTTGACGTGTTATGACTTGTATGAGATTCTACTTGCGATTGGGTCTCTTAATAATCGAAAACAACCCACAAATTCCGTGAATTGCGATATCCAGTTTTTTTTCCTGTTTGGAACAGGAAAACCCGATGAGTTGTGGATCGGTGACTCAGGCCGAGTTGACCCGCTGGGTTGACTCGCTGGGTTGACTTGGCCGATTCTGGGGTGCCAATAACACTTTTTGAGCCAATTTTTCCACAAATCTTTATTCTTCTAATGTACCTACAAAAGCATAAAAACACGTAATAAGCGCAAAATCGAATATTAACTTAATAGAAACTAAGGTGCAAATTAGACAATAAAATGTGTCTATCAAATACCCCCAAACTTACTATTTTGCTAGTCCTCGAGCAAACTACTCTAAAAATAAAGTAAAAATCCTAACTCACTTTCGCAGGAATCGCGACTACATTTAGCATATGCAGTAAGCCGTTAAACCCCTAGGTGTCCCTAGTGGACGAGTTTTGTCTCTGAGGGTTTACAAGAGGTATACCCACAAAACCTTTACTCCAGATTTTAGCAACTCGTGAACGATTAAGGATAGACACTAAACAAGCTATTTAGTTGGTTTACTCAACTCATCGGCTATGAGAATCATTACCCTATATTAGTCCAATTGCTGTAAACGAGTGTTTACTCAAGCATACTAAAATTCATAAGACAACAGAGTTCTACTCAGATAATTGTTCAACCACAAGACTCAGAATCTATCCCAATTAATCACATGAAAAGATTTAGAAGATGGACATAGAAATATGAAGGTTGCACATGTTGACTAAGGTGAACGGTGTTTCCCATATCTGTCTGAAGGTCAGTGCCAGGATGAATCCTAATAGATTGAGATACATGGTCTTAAACCTAATACTAATATCGACTCAACTGTTATATACAAGGGTCCCAGCGATCGATTTATTGAAAATAAAACGATAAATATATTGACAACATGATTGGATCAAATTGAAACCAAGCGCATGGTTCTTATCAGCATCTTACGTGATAGTTCCCATGGATCCTGCGTTCCACGCTTGCTTAGGCGACGGAGACAGGGAGAACACATACATATTGCTATCAAAGTGTCAATATTGTTTTTTATTTATTTATTTATTTTCTTGTTTTTTTTTTTTTCGAATAAAGCAAGAATCGGGCTTGATCTCAAAACACTCTACTCTATAAGAAGAAAACTAAAACTCTTTTTTTCTCGCATGCCTGCAACTGACTGCGCATTGTTTTTCTGTCTATCAAAAATATGAGTGAATCCAACCAGTCCTCTTATACCGGTATTTAAGGTTGTCCTAGCAATTTGATTCCTACATACTGGTTGACCGGCCTCAGACACTGGTGCCTTCTGTTAGTCTATTTGATCTCTCTCCCTTCCTAGTGCGAAAGCCGTCGATGTCTCATTTGCTTGCTAGGTCTCAGAGAAAATCTATGATTAAGGAATCCCCGTTTGAATCATTCACAGTTCACAGCATTAATCCTGACGGCGATAACAATTTGATACTGGGCCCCACCAAATCACTTAGAGAAACACAAAATTGCAGAAATAAAAACAGAAAGTGATATGGTCGAGATAGACTCCGAGATGTGGTGATAAATATCATGTTATTTCTAACACCTGAACTCTGTCCTTTTATGAATAGACCATTTAATTGGGCACACCAATTCCTATGGAAAAAGAGCTAAGTTTCTATCTACCTAGAATGGTTAGTGTCACCCTGAAGTGTTCACAAGCTTCTAAATTCTAGAGCTTTATTATTTCACTAAAAAGTTTCTCCCTTACCCCCAAACTTAAATTAAACAGTGTCTTCAATGTTTCTAAAGATGAATGATTAAAAATACGAACCAGGAGAAACTGTTACCACTTCACGAAAAGGAGTTAAGGAAAGATATTACCATGTTTCATGAGCATGGGTTACCTCCCAAGAAGTGCTAAGTTTAAAGTCTTCAGCCAGACTAAGAAAGAATTAGTCACCTCATTAAATCATACAGCAATAGTCGGAACAACTGTGGATCGTCTGAATCAAATAGTGATATCACAAATAGAAAACTACAACATGCCAAGAAAATGAACAAACCGAGCACACCGTTATCTAGTTTTCTGTTTAAGACAACTACTTCTAGCTGTGGTTCAGGTTCAGGGTCTATAAAAGGGTCTAGATAAAACATTTTCATGGGTTGGATTTTCTCATAGGCATGATCAACAGGATCAGGTTGTAAAGTCTGGAAAAACTCAACTAGGAACTTAGAAGCACATAATAATAACCTGAATAATTGTGGATCCTCAAAGTCAATCAGATTTGACCCACACAGATGACTACTATGAATGTGGTCATTCTTAAGCAAATGTGTCGATTCTAATTTCCTAAAGTAATTAGGCTTAGTCTTAAAACTTAATAAGTGACACATTTGAAATTCTAACGTTCCCACATATGGAAGAAAATATTTTGGTGGGAAAACAAAGTCAATCTGGGTATTATCTCCTAGGTAAACCACATCGACCAGAGGATGGGTTTCTAACAACTGAACTTCTTTATGGACATGATTAGGTTCAGGAAACAGTTCTTGAAGATAATCTCTTAATATGGTAGAGGCACAAACATCAAGTCCCAAGTGGGGGACTCTAAAAGAGTCAAAGGTGAAGCACATGGAGAATGATAATCACCCCCAAACTTAGAATTTTGGGTGTCTCTAGATAGACTAGTAACAATTTCCTTAATTTCTAGATCATCAGATTCTCGAAAATTTTCAATTGCTTCTTCTAAGTTATAATCTAGTGGTGCATCCTCACTCATATTTAAAATCTCTACGGGTCTATCTTGGTTATCTACAACTACTGTTTCTAAATCGTTGGACTCTAAAATAGTATTCTCAGGATAAACCCGTTCCTCTAAACCATTATCGGTTTCAAACCAAGAGAGTTCTACATCGTCTAAAACAGTGGTATCTCTGGTCATATCCTCTTCCTTTTGAATAGGTGAATAATCATTAAAATTATTTGAGTTTGAACTAGAAATAACACTATCATCGTGAAGCACAACTGGAGTGACAATTTCTTGATCACTCTGCCTGTATATTTAAAGTTCTTCAACAATACTATCCTCATCATCATAATAATATGAAGATGTTTTAACCTCGTCTAAATAAGTAGTGTTACCAATTCTATCCTCGTCCTCTTGAGGAGGTGAATAACTATCAAGAGTAGCACCATATTGGGAATTAAGATTATATTGAGCAATATTGTTCCTTGCAGAAATTTCATTCATACTTAATACGAACCTATTTTTATCCTCAATCATCTGCTTGTTATTCCCATCTATCAGCTTGAGGGTGTCTTCTAGAGTACGAGTTGGGCTACTAATTGTCACCCCCATACTTAATTTAAGCTCATGTGTTTCCTCAGATAACTTCTTGAGTGATTCTTCTAGAGGTATACTAGGTTCATGGGGAGTACTACATTGCATCTGCTTTAGGGCATCCCTCCAAGATAACGAACTCAAATCATCATGGGGAGTACTAGATTGCAACTGCTCGTGTGATTCTTCTAGAGAAGGATTTGGACTACTATTTTTTCCTGTCACACTCAATCCAAACCTTTTTGTACTCTCAGCCAACTCCTTGACGGATTCTTTTATAGAAACAACTAGATCATCAAGATTTCTAGGTCGTAACTGCTCATGTTCATGTTCATAAGACGGGTGTATGTATGAATAGTAATTGGGATCACCTTGGTATGAGTAATAGCCTCCAAAAGGTTGGTGGTGATCCCGATTACTATCCACACAATGTTGATAGTATGGATAATGTTTATTTTGAAATTCCTTCGGATATTCATTGTATTGGTCCTCATAATACCAGTTCGACATTTTCTAACAAAAACTTCATAATATATACAAAAATAAACTCTAAAAATAAAACCTACCGGAAGGGGTTCTAAACATACACAAGCAAGGCCGACTCAACCAAATCAAACCTATTGAATCTAGCAAACAAAAAGCATGATGGTTCCACTTAGATTGTTTCTAGACTAGCTTCTATTCTTTCAAAAGGCAACTGGTTACAATTTTAGCAAACCTCTTAGAGCGATCCGAATTAGATTAAGTCGAAGAGAAACAGGATAAGCTTTAAGGAGCTTTGATAACCCTGTCTCTTTGGCACTTCTCCCTGGGTTACAAGGCGGCTCTAATCAACTTAAAATAATCTTCCTGAAATTCGAGTTAGGCTAATAAAGTAACCAATACAGTCCTTTTGAACGATTTTCCAATAAGCTCGATACCCTATCGGTCTCTTTCTAGTCAAAATTTTAAGGTTTTAGGTTCGCGTTTGGTAACGTGTTCCTAAAGCGGGCAAGAAGGAAACGCTGATGAAATCCGAGTCCTTATCTTGTATGGCCAGTTCTTGCCCTTTACTAGAAAAGTAAGTCCGTTTTCAATTCCTCAACATATATGCATACGAAGGAATACAGTAAACCCACTTGCAGGGGATTCGTGGGTTGATCGAGTCTTACCTCCCGTACCAGACGGGGGATGATTCGGTTGTAGTCGACTCGGGCCACCGACTCCTGTGTCAGTGTGCGAACCCGAGGGGCCGAGACAATATCGTAATTGTCGCCCTTCCCTGTAGCAGTTTATATTCAAATAATACCCTTCCGTAGGGTTTAAAAATAATAAAATGTCCAAAGATGTCAAAAAATAAAAAAAGTCCAAAATGTGTCCGAAAATAAAAGAAAAATTACAGAAATAATAAAAACCCTAATACAATTTTCTAAACGAATTAAAACTAATTAAAATAAACTAAAAATCTAATTAAGAAAAATAAAATCTTCGATCTTCTTTTTCGTTTCTTAAGCTTTTCCCTTTAACTCCAAGTCTTTAGCTTTAATTCTAAAACTTTGGCTTACTCCCTTTCGATCCAAAATTCAACCTGTAGCAAAAAGAGAAATACCAAAAGAAACGTAAAATAGAAAAAAGTAAAATAATAAAACTAAAAATAAAACAAAAAATAAATCTAAAACCCTAAACCTAAAAACAAGTCCGCGTCGGCGGCGCCAAAAATTGTTTTGTTTTAGAATATAGTGGTTAAAAGTGTTCGTTTCTCGAACTTGTGAAGGTAATGATTTTAGAAAATAATTGACTTAATCTAATTAAATAAAATCCAGGAATAAAGTAAAGTAAAATAAACTAGAGATGATATTTGAAAAATATGGAGAAAACCAGGAATCAGTTATTTCCAATAATTTATGTGATTAATCATGCAATTCTTTTAAATAAATTAAGCTCAAATATTTCCAAAATAGGTTTTTATGCAAACAAGCAGAGGTAAAAGCATGGAACATCAATGGTCGTCAACCTAGCATGATCCATCAAGTAAAAGCACAACTGCTGAAAGAAAACCGTTTTTCTATTTCGAAACTATGCAATTTTAACAAGTAAAGAATTATAAATAATTAATTAAAAATAGACTTACCACATAAAATTGAGAGAAAAACCTCATCCATCATCCCGGTAAATATAATTATCTCATGGTGAAGAAAACTTACCCAAAAGATCTTTTCATTGCTCAAAAAGTTGATTGCAAGGTTGAATAATGGTGTAACGGCTGAACAGTAGCGATTATAAGTGTAACAGGAGATGGTTCAGCCGTTGCAAATAGCTTTAAGCAACAAGAGTGTTTAAAAACTAAGGCAACAGGAGCAAGATGTAACACTGAGTATGCAACGGATACAGATGTTGCAAGGTTATCTTCTTCGGTGATGGTGGATGAAGAACACGGCACCGGAGCAGCAGCAGGTGGTCGGAGGTGGTCGGAAGTTGACTGAATTGGTCTCTAGGGGTGCGTCCCCGCTTCTAAGCCCTTCTCTTCATATATATAGGGTCTACAAACCCTAGGGAGAGTTCTAAACCTAGTAGAACTCGGTGACATCCCATATTTTCGATTCCCAATCCCCATCTCTTTTTCCGGCCAAATTCGCATTCCCGAGCAGATTTCTCGGCATTCTTTGCTGTCTCTTGACGTGTTATGACTTGTATGAGATTCTACTTGCGATTGGGTCTCTTAATAATCGAAAACAACCCACAAATTCCGTGAATTGCGTTATCCAGTTTTTTTTCCTGTTTGGAACAGGAAAACCCGATGAGTTGTGGATCGGTGACTCAGGCCGAGTTGACCCGCTGGGTTGACTCGCTGGGTTGACTTGGCCGATTCTGGGGTGCCAATAACACTTTTTGAGCCAATTTTTCCACAAATCTTTATTCTTCTAATGTACCTACAAAAGCATAAAAACACGTAATAAGCGCAAAATCGAATATTAACTTAATAGAAACTAAGGTGCAAATTAGACAATAAAATGTGTCTATCACTATACAAACAGACCTAGAGAGAGATTGCGAGCGTAACAAAGAGAGAATTGTAATAGTTTTCTTGTTCATAATCTAGAGAAGATATTTTCTTCGAATTACGTTCTTGCGTTTGTTCTTTTTTCTACTTTTCGTCTATTATTATTCTGAATTCCGACTTTATAATAATAGTCACCAAAATACAGAGATCATACGTATCAAGTTGGTATCAGAGCAAGATTAGTTTCTTTTAAGGAAGATTCCTGTGGTTTATGGTTTTCACTAGATCTCTTTGCATAAATCTTGGTGAGGTACTCGAGAAGCAAGAAGACGTTAGGAGAACAAGGGGACCGAGGATGACTAAGTCAGATAATGATCCTAAGCATAGCGAACCACAAACTACGGAAGAAAAGGTGGCTACGCTACAAACAGACATGGAGTCGATTCAAACTACCCTCAAAGAATTGACTGAATATATTCGTTCTCATACACCCAAGTCGAAGACGAAGAAGAATACTACGTTTTCATATGGTGATTCAGAAGAATAGGACGAGGAAGAAGAAGAAGAAGATGAGGACGAAGAGGGAAAACAAGGTAAGTTTCTTAAAAGTCCTACATCTGCCAAAATTCATGGTAAGAATCTAAAAATTGATTTCCGTGTTGATATTCCACTTTACGATTGGAGTGTCGATGTAGAGAAATTCGATGTAGAACGTCTAGAGACATATTTTTCTTTCTTTGAATATGGATCAAAGGAAAATATTGCTTTCGCGGCATTGAAGCTACAGAAGCATGCTCTAACATGGTGGAAAGCTTATCAAAGACAAAACCTAGGTAAGGGAGCATTGTCGTGGAAAAAATTCAAGAAAGTTGTAAGGAAATATTTTTATCAGGTTGGCTACCTTGAGGAAAGATAGTTCAAGTGGTACAACTTGAAGCAATTATACAACCAAACCGTGCAAGAATATACTTTGGAATTTCAGAATCAAGCTATGGTTCTGGATTTTGACTTAGGAGATTATATTATCTATATGAAGTATATCTCCGGGTTCCATGAGTATATACGAAAAGAGTTAAAGATGTTTTCGGTTGATACTATTTCCGAAGCAATCATAAAAGCTAATGCCATTGAACGAAGGCTTAAGAATTCTGACTCAAAGGGAAATACTAAGGGGTAATCTGGAGGCACCGCAGCTAAAGGAGGTAATAGGGGCAAAGAATAAGGGAAGTCTAGTTACAAAGAAGGTTTGACTTGCGCACATGCAAGAAAACGAGCCATGTTATCGACAAATGTTCGGTAAAGAACCCTCATCTAAAACCAAAAGGGTTGCAGAAGAAAGAAGCCAGAAAGGCAGCACTAGTCGCTCAATCTCCAAAAGAAGTCCAAGGACTAACTGAACCCAATTTAAAGCTCTCTCTTATGACAGGAGAAAAAGAATGACCTTTGAAAGTTGACCCTAGGGAACGAATCTTTACAGTGAAGATGCAGGTTAAGAAATCATTAGTTGATGTTGTTATTGACACGGGAAGTCAGAAGAATTTACTACAAATTCTTTGGTACAGAAGTTAGGATTAAATACTTTCAAATATCCAAAACCATACCTTTTAGGGTGGTCTCAAAAGGAAGGGGGCCTACAAGTTATACAGCAGTGCACATTTAAATTTGCTTTGGATGAGTCATACATTGACGAAGTTACGTGCGATGTAGTTCCTTTGGATGTTTGTCAGGTTGTACTTGGTAGTCCTTACTTATGGGATGGGGATGTAACTCTACATAGGAGGGAACAAAAGTACTCCTTTAACAAAGATAAAAAGAATTTTGTGATTCGGGGTATAGATTCTCCTCTTGAAGTAACAAGCTTAATCATAGCCACTCAGGCTAAGCGGTTGGTGCATACTAGCACAAAGTTCATTCTCCTTGTAATCTGTTCTCTTGAGGAGAAGCCGAGTAGAGTTTGTTTGGAATCCCTGACTGGACAACAAGAAGACGACCTAAAAAGGTTGAAGTTGAAATACAAGGATTTGTTTTCAGATGTCACAGGATTACCGCCAAAAATGAGTGTGAAGCATGAGATCATGTTGACCGGATAAATTTATCTTCCTAATGTAGGTTTTTATCGCACGTCCGTTGAAAAGTCCGACGAGATCAGGAAACAGGTTCAGGAACTTCTAAAATTGAGAGTGATAATGCCTAGTGATTCACCTTGTGGTTCAACGGTTTTGTTGGTTCCAAAGAAAGATGGAGGATGGCGTATTTATATTTATTATCGAGCATTAAACAAGATCACAATCAAGAATTGTTACCCTTTACCTCGGATAGACAATGGATCAGTTGGAAATTGCTCGAGTCTTTACAAAGCTAGATCTCAAATCTGGTTACCATCAAGTGAGAGTTCGATAAGATGATACACGGAAGACTTCTTTCAAAACCAAATAAGGCTTGTTCGAATGGTTAGTGATGCCTTTTGGTTTGTGTAATGCTCCAGCGATGTTTATATGTTTGATGAATGATTTGTTATGACCTTTTATAGAAGATTTTGTGATTGTCTACTTGGATGATATCCTCGTATACAACAGAACTTGGGAGGAGCATCCCATTCACGTTGAGAAGGTATTTCAAGTGTTACATGAAGGCCAACTGAAGTCGAACGGAAAGAAGTGTGAATTTTGGAAAACAAAATTGGTACATCTCGAATTTCATTGTTGGTGGTGGAATTGATCCAGGGAAGGTTGAAGTGATCACTAAGTGGCCTAGACCTAGCACGGTAACTGAAATCAGGAGTTTTTTAGGAGCTTGCACCTACTTGCGTAAGTTTATCTGGCATTTTTCAACTATTGCAGGACCATTACATAGTTTGACGGGGGCTAAGGAAAAGTTTGAATTGTAGCAAACCCATGAAGAAGCTTTTTAGTTACTAAAGAAGAAAATTTCAGAAGCACTAACGTACTTTTGAAGTTGAGACTGACGCTTTTAACTATGCGACGGGAGGAGTGTTGTTGCAGGATGATAAACCAGTGGAGTGCCATTCAGAATTTTTTCAGGTGCTATTAAGAACTACCCACCTTATGACAAGGAATTTTATGCCTTATATCAATGTATCAAGCATTGGCGAGTGTATTATTAGGTAAAGAGGTAGTGGTACATTCAGATCACAAACCATTGTAGTAAATACATGCTCAGACGAAACTACAACAAGCCCGACACATGAAGTGGATGTCTTACTTGATGATTTTCAATATTCTCATTAAGTACAAGAAGGGAATAACAAACAAGTTGGCAGATATGTTGTCTCGTTCACCCGTCTGCATATTCTTAGTGGAAATGAGGATTCAACCAATTTTTCTTCAAGAGTATGCAGAGTCATACACATCCAGCAAAGACTTCAAGAAGGTGTTAGAAGGTATAAAGAGTGGGTTAAAATGCGAGTTTGAACTCCGGAATGGGTTGTTATATAAAGGTCAGTTACTTTGCATTCCATAAGATGGTGATCGTTTACAATGGTTGAGAGAAGCACATACATCCTGAGTTGCTGGACATTTTGGGATGAATAAACTTTACTTAATCTACGTCGTTATGTTTTTTTGGCCAAAGATGCAAGATGATGTGGCTAAGCTAGTTCGAGGGTGCAAGTTGTGTAGTACATCTAAGCCTTCTAACATGAAGAGTAGGTTATATTTTCCATTACCAGAACCATCAAGGCCTTGGGAGAGTAGTTATATGGATTTTCTTAGTGGGTTACCAAAGACCAAGTCTGGTTATGATTACTCGTTCTTTGTGGACGACCGATTCAACAAGATGATCGCATTAATTCCATGTACAAAGACGGTGACGGGAGCCGGTGCATCAAAGCTCTTCTTTGAGCATGTGCAGAAGCATTTTGGTTTACCTACTTCAATTATTTCTGATAGGGATAGTTGGTTCCTTAGTCATTTTTGGGATTCTTTATGGAAGATGATGAACACTAGGTTGAAGAAGAGTACAACTTTTCATCCACAAACAGACGGACATACCGAAGTGGTCAACAAGACTATGGTTCATATGTTAAGGGGATATAATTCCAAGCATCCTAAAACATGGGATGAGAGTCTACCATATCTACAATTTGCTTTCAATAGAGCGGTTCACAGTTCTTCGGGAAAATCTTCTTTCGAGACGTGCTATGGTTACTTACCACCTTGCCCTTTCAACCTAGTATTTTATAGTGACACATAAATGAGAGGGAAGGAAGGAAGTGAAAGAAAAAAGGAATAGAAGTTCTTGGAGAAGATATCTCAAATTCACGCGACCGTTGAAGCGCAATTAAAGAAGTCACAAGCCAGATACAAGGCAAAACATGACAAGCATCTAGTGCCTTGTAATTTTGGTATTGGTGACTTGGTATGGTTAAAATTAGGTAAGGAGCGACTGAAGGGGAAAGGTAAGAAATTGAATCCATTGAGATATGGATCGTTTTGTATTCTCGATCAGATTGGTGACAATGCCTTTTGTCTAGATTAACCACCTTATCTAGGAATGTACTCGGTTATTAATGCCGAATACTTGAAGTTGTTTGAGCCACCATTACTAGATGATGACGGTGATGACACTATGATCTTACCACATATGGAAGATTTGTGGTTTGATAGGGAAGAACCACTCAAGGAAGACTGCATATTGGAGCGAAGAGTGACTAAAGCACGACAGGAAGAGAAAGAAGCTTTTCTGATTGGATGTCAAGGTCAAGTTCCCGGAAAGGCCAAGTGGTTTAACAAGGAAAAATGAACTCTCAAGTTCCCTAACCTTCATTTCTAACTTTCACAGGAGTTCAAGTTAACAACTTGAAGTAGTTAACAACTACTTGAAGTAGTCCTAAACTACGATCATTACAATGATATTAACATACAAACTGAAAGGAGTACTAGTACTGCAACCCTTAAAGGCCTAAACATCACAAAACAAAGCCATTTTCACTGAACTTATAAAAATCCTCTACTACTACTATCATCTTCATGGAAACAGATATGAAAAATGCAATATTACAAAAAAAAAAAAAAAAAAAGGAAAAGAGACGATTCGTATACCAATCGATTAGAGCTTTGAAGGTTAAGAGTCATAACCTCTATAAATACCAAACTTCTCCATAAATATTTCTCACATCCAAAATGTGACAACCCAAAATCTGAGTACTAATTAATCAGCAGATTAATCTAATAATGACAGATTAAGAAAATCTAAGTTAACAAAAACCTTAACAACCCCCATAAAATAAAATCCATCATTCGCTCTGGTATTTATAATAAAATTCGCTGAAGTGATATAAATATATTTACTGTATCGTTTTACAGAGATTAAATAATACATACATAAATATCTTTAATTCTCTACAGTTTTAAGCTACGAAAGGATATCTTCATTCACATCATTTCTTCTGATAACTGAAACTGAAGTGGAAACAAGTGAGCATATCATCCCGAAGGGTGCTCAGTGGAAACATATAACTTTCAAGTAATCAATGACATGCTTCACATTTCTAAAAATACAACAATTTAAAGAGACAATAATAATTAACGCATTCAAGCGATCTAAGCATTTAAGAAAACAAAGTGTTACCCTGACTTCACCCTACTCAATGGAGAGAACGACGCTAGAGCAACCCCAATCAATAATAATAACACAATCCACATGAAGTGCCCATACAAGCTATGATTCTGGATATTACCATCAAGATCAGATAGTTAAACAAACAAGTACAATATGCATACAAGTGATTTCCCCCAAATAGAATAGTATATATAACATCGAAATGGATGAATTACCGCCCTATTAAGTAATATCGAAACAGATGAATTACCGTCCTACTAAATTATAAATAAATATATAATATCAAAACGGATGAATTACCGCCCTCCTAATAATATTGAAATAGATGAATTACCGCCCTACTCAACTTAGCAAGAAGCTGTGGGTAAATCCCTAGTCAACTTAGCAAGAAGCTGTGTGGAAATCCCAGGCACTCCTTGCAGGGAAATTATACAACGCATATTACACACAAACATGCTCGTAGATAAAAAGAAACTTAATGATAATAAGAAGGTTACAAAAGTTCCCACCTCATTTGCTGATAAAATTTACATACTTCAAGAATTCATATCTACAGGTCCATAGTACCATCCTTCGTCATCAATATCATCATCTTGAACATGTAATCAACATGACAATGATACGTAAATATTCTTTTAAAATCTAGTCGATATCCTTTGTTCTATCTATAAGCCCTTTTTGTATTCTACTATCTTTATTTTTATCTAATTTTCAATGATAGTTCTATGTCCATTAGTCATCGGAGAATTAGAAAATTTTATGGGAATTGGCCAGAAAGGTGGCCAAGAATTGTTTCAAATTAATTGGTCTGTTAATAGTCAACTAACGGTCAATGATTAAAGATAACAGTCAACATACAGTCAAAGTCCAGTCGTCCAGGTCAAAGTCAAAATCAAGGTTCAGTCAACGATTCAGGTCCAGGTCTTGACTCAATGAGTTAACTCAGATTAAACTGATTATACTCTGTCAGATGACTCAGATCTAGGTTAGACCGAGTCAGCTCACTCAGATAGTTCCCAGTTCCACTCGTCTGACTTAACTTGAAACCTTGTACAGGCCACGGATTCAGTTCTATCACCAATTCAACTCCCAGAATTCTTTATTCATTATCACTTGCAGTCCATACTTCCATCCCAAATAGCCTCAATTAATCTGCAATCTTCATTCCTCCATCAAAATCCTAAACATTCATCTAACTTCAATTACTAATACCACTGGAATTCCATTACTATTTCTTATTCTACAGCTAACAAAACATAATAACATTCCAAGATATAACAGACTTTAACTAGGTAAAAGATTATCTTGAATTAAGTTCTCAAACTGAAGTGGATGATTCTGATTTCTTTGTTTTGGTCAAAATATAATCAGTTCAACACCAATAATACTTCATCTCCTTCTTACTAGTTGAATTAAACCCTAGCTTCATCAACAGTTTACATCATCAAATTCAACTTGAACTTCTAAATTCCTAATCTCAAAACCCTAACTATTAATTTCGAGTAATTCTTCAATCATATAACTTAATTCACTTCAAACCCACTTCAAATCCTTCTCATAGAACATTAATTTCATATAAACTTGATCTGAATTCGAAACTCTAGTTTCAGATCAAAATTGGGGAAGAGCAAAAACCCAATTTCTGGATTCTTCAACAAATCAGATTTAAAACTTCAATTAAACCTCAACCCTCGTTTCTTCATCCATCGATAACTCTTTACACTTCTCAACTTCATCAAAATCAGAATTTAATTCTCAAAACCCTAATTTCTATTTTCTCAGATGTATTCTCTTAAATCCTTAAATGTTCTTCTTCAATTTCACGACGACTTCATCTCCATCATCATTCATACACACCACAGACTGATTCCATCTACTTAATTACTACTCTAATCTCATAAATCACTCACAGACGAAGAACAGGAGAGAAGGAGGAGGCGTAGATGAAGAAGAAGAGAAAAAGAGAAGAAAGAAAGAATGAGATCGATTCTCATTTGACGTCGGCTGCCTTGAGGTTCCTATTAAGGAACCTATCTGTTGGATATAGGCTAACAAGATAATTTGTTTGTAATCCTAATAAATGGGTTGCCCTGAGCAAAAGACTTTGCCTCCTTAATAAGGTTTATTTGTAAAATAATTATTTTACCCTTCAAACACAAATTAAATGATTCCTTTCTTTGTCCGGTGCCCGAATGACGCGTTCGAGTAGTCCATTTCGCATAATTTTTCGAGATCTATCTAATGACATTATTTTTTTGTCCAAAATATTATTTTATTCTTTTATTAATTATTATAATAGATTGTTCAGATGTAATCAATTGAGTCATTATGAGGTGTAATTGTCATTTGACCGGTTAATTAGAGTTGACGAGTTCGTGGGTCCTTACAAAAAACCCTATCCTTCACCCAGAAACCTCTCTCGGTAATCATTCTTTACACACAGGAAAAAGATCATCAATGGTATTTTTCGTTTTATCTCTCTGTTTAAGAACAACCTAATTATGCTTCAAAAAAAAAAAACCTAATTAAGGTTCCCTTTGTTCTTTCTTTTTCTTAATTGATTCTGTGTTTTGTTTGTAATTAGGCACTTCCAAATCAAAAACTTGTTAATTATGCTAGTTTCAAGCTTGTGATTGTTGGTGATGTTTGATCGTTTTAGAAAAGTGGTAAAAATCGTTCGTTCACTGGGACTTGTGAAGATTTGTTTTAGACTTAAATTAATTACTAAAATAAATAACTCAATTAAAAGTTGATTCAAGAATATAGAGAAAACTGAAGCTAAGGATTCCACCATTAATCAATTTTTAAGTGATTCAATTAATACCAATAATCATGCAACTCACACATTCAATTTGATTCTAAACTATTACCAATAAGTAGATTTTCAAAATAATAGTTGTAAATCACAAGCATGGAACATCAAGATCCCTAGACTAAGCATGATCCATCAAACGAAATCACATTATTTAGTAAAAATCATATAATGAAGTTTAAATCAATGCAAAAATCATAAAAAGAATTACAAAATTAATTAAATAAGAAATATACCACTTTATTATTGGAAAAATGTATTCCTCCGTCGCCTCAACAATGGGGTTTAGCTCTTCATATCAAACACTCTCTCAAAATAATTTTCATAGCTCAAAGTATTTACAAGATGAAGAAAAAACAAGAAAACAGATTGACATAGAAAACAACTGCGGAAATAACTGTTGCATCTGTTTTCTTTAGTGGAGAAAGATGACAAGCAACTTCCCAGGTATACGACAGGTTCTGGGCGCAGTGGAGGAAGAGGAATAGGTAATGGAAATAACAACAGTCCCGGAGTGTGGTCTGTTGGTCTTCTTCTTCTTCTTTTTCTTTCACGAGAACTTCTTTTTTTTTCCTGAATTTTTCTCTCGACTCCGGCATGCGTTTTTTTCCTTCTCTTTGCTATTTATAGGCTCATCAAACCCTAACAACTTATCCTTAATTGATAGGGACTCAAAAATCACTTCAAAACAAACTCTAATGTCTCGTGAATCCAAAATAGAATAACTCCTCTTTCCGGCGTGAACTCGACTTTTCAGCTTGTTTCATGGCATGAAATACCTATATTTGACGTGTGTTGATCCTATTTTGATTTCTTCTTTACTTTGGTAACTCAGAATTACCTCCAAATCCCTTAAAACTCGCTATAAAACCAACAAATAACTTCACGCGTAAAGAACTGGTTTCTCGCCAATTTTGGATTTAAATTCAAAAGGGAGGGTGCCTTTATCAATTTACTGGGTGCCCTTAGTAATTTTCCTGGATTCCTTTATCATTTTTCGAACTATTTTTTACACAAAAGTTTATTTCCCAAAAATACCTACAAATCTAAATCTACAAAATAGAATCTAACTCACTTTCGTAGGAATCACGACTACACTTAGCACGTGCAGCTAGCCGTTAAACTCTTAGGTGACCCTAGAAGACGAGTGTTGTCTCGTGAGGGCTTAAAAGAGGTATAGCCACAAAACCTTTACTCCAAATTCTAGCTATTTTTGAACGATTGAGGGTATACACTATACATGCTAGTTAGTTGGCTACTAAATTCTTTGGCTATGGGAATCATTACCCTATATGAGTCCAATTGTTGTACACAAGTTTGCACTCAGCGTACCAAAATTTATATAAGAATGCAAAACTATAGTCAAATAATCATCAAACGTTCCAAAGTTGGATGGAAATTATCAACATTCACATTGCTCGAAATCAATCAAATTCAAACATAATGATAGATTAGAAGATGGATATGGATGTGATGAATGGTGCATATGTAGACTAAGGTGAATGATGTTTCTCATATTTGTCTGAAGGTCGCCCCAGGATAAATCCTCATGGATTGAGATACGCTCCCACTGGTCTTAATCCTTATACTAATATTGACTTAGCTGGTATATACAAGGGCCCCAGTGGTCGAATAATTGAAAAATAAAATAATTATTCACTTTTTTTTCAATTCATTTTTTTCAATTAAATACAATAATAGGGATTGATCTCAATCACTCCACTTCATCCCAACCGCGATAACAAGTCGATACTAGTGCCCCACCAAATCACTTAAAAAAACACAAAATTGTAAAAATAAAAACAGAAGGTGATATGGTTATGATGATTCCGAGATATGTTTGTTCAATGATTATCATGTTATTTCTAACACCTGAGTGCATCCTTTTGTGAATAGACCAGAGGTTGTTGAGGTTAAAATATTTTTGAAGTGATTTGCCACCAGAGCAACCACTTTTGATTTCCCTTCAATCCATGCTTTTTCTGAGTTTTCCAAGATATCAATCTTGTTCCTTGTATACTTTTTTTCCAGCTTTTTGGTGGAAGTATGTCGTATTACGATCCCCTAACCTAATATATTTGTCACAACTCTTGATTTTCCAAAAAAAATTATTTTTTCTATACCAGTATGCCAGTCCATCTTCAATATTTCTGATTTCTCCACTTCTATTCCTTTTTGAGTTGGTAGTGCTGATGTTTTCCAATTTCTGCTTGGCCCTATTGATATTTGATCTTATATCGTGTACGTGTTCCATATTTTTAACTCCTCCTTGGTGTTTCTCAATCTTGCTGTTAATTTGAAAGCATTGCTTCCCTTTACTTTCTTGTTCCAGGCTTTCTGTATAACCTGCTTACAAGAAGGGTCTTGGAACCATAAACTAAGGGCTTTGAAAGGTCTGTGGCTGTTCTGAGTTTGGAGCCTTGTGTTTAGCATAAATGGATTGTGATCCGACCCAACTGTCAAAAAATGAGAGATGTTAACACCAGGGTTGTCTTTGCACAAACTTGCATTTTCCATAGCTCTGTCTAGTCTTGCTTCTGTTAGTTGCCCATCTTGTCTTTTATTTGACCAAGTGAAATTGTACCTCTTATCCCCCAAGTCTTGCAGTTTTGCTCTATCTAACATCCCTTTTTACTTAACTGCCTCACTTCTATTGAAATTTCCCACACCTTTCTTCTCATGGCTATGAAGAGTAAGGTTTAGGTCCCCAATGACTAGCCAGTTGGTAGAGAAAGTTTGTGTTGATTCAGCTATGTAGTTCCGGAATGTAGCTTTCTGATTCCAGTTTACAAGGTCGTAGACACATGAGACCACGGTCTCCTTTCCATTTGTATTATCAGTTACATGACAATTTATGAAATGTTTAAAATTACATCATATTCTAATTTGACTACCCTCTTTCCAGGCCACAACTAGGCCCCAGAAAGACATATAGGATCAACAATGAAACTATTTTTGTACCCCAGATTTGAAATGCAAGTTGAGACAAAGTGTCTCACATTCTTTGTTTCCGAGAGAAGCAAATCAGGTTCATGTTTATTGACTATGTCGTTGAGGTAGGATTGGGTGGTGTCATTCTTAATGTCTTTACAATTCCATGTCATGACTCTAAGATTGCCAGAATGATGTCTGTAGTGGTTTTTATGCAGGTGGAATTTAAAGCACAATATAAAGATAACATAAAAGGATAATGAAATTGGGTATTGTTGGTTATAAGGGTTTTAGAAAATACATGAGTCCCTTGGGAGTTAGCAATGTTGAGGATTTTTTTTGAAGCTCCTTTCACCCCTTCAGATCCTTTAAAAGTTGATGCAGCTTGGAAAGGGGCTTTGTTACCACTGGTTGAAGAGTTGTTGGTTTCGAAGATGGAATTTAGATCAAATATTTGTTTTTCTGGGGCTCCAATGGCTTTTTGGTTAGGTGATAGGATTTGTGAGCCGATATTGAAAGTGTGGCTTTCTATGGGTAGGATTGTTGAATTCTCAATTGAGCTTAAGCTTTTCCAGTTTAGTTTCTTTTGACTTGCACCTTGGGCGGAGAGATGTTCTCCTCCAATTTCCTCTTATCCTGGGCATTTTTAAAGATATTCTCCTTGATGAATTTTTATTTGGATTTTGGTATATTAGCTTTCTTTTGGTTTGTCTTGTTACCTCTTCTGTGAATTAATCTCTCTTTCTGATCAGTGGTATTAACATTTTGAGTTGGTATTTTTTATGGTGGCTGAGGTTGGTAGAAGATTAATGGGTAGGAAGGTTGGTTTATGAGGTCTATGAAGTTTGTTGTATTGAATTGGTTTAGTTCCTGGATTGCTCCACTATCTTCCCATTCTTTAGAGCTAGTAAAGGTTAGAGCATATTCTTTTGTACCTACTGTTCTTTCCTTGATGTTATTTGCCACTTCCTTGAAACTTTCTGCTACTTTTTGTTTCATGCAAGGTTTAGCTATTATTGGGGAATAAGCTCCTTTGTCCTCCAACATAAGGACATCAGGGTGTGACTGTGTATCTGCTCCTTTCCCAACAACCACGGCTATGTTCTGTTATCCCATCTTCTCCCCCCAACATCAGATTTTTACCAGCAACAACTAAGAGATTAACAACTTTCTCTCCCTGATCGTCAGCCAAGGGCATTTTGATATCTGCTCCTTTCATTACACTTGTACTTCCTGAATAGTTATGGACTCTCTTGGAACCTGACTCTGATTGGTATATTGGCCCTTTCCTGATTAATCCACTGTCTTCTCCCTTCACAAGGTTGCTCCGGGTGGCCAATAATTTTGCAATTCAAGCACAAATTTGCTGGAAAAGCATCATAGACGAATGTTATTGTTGTTTTGCCTCCTCCTACGTTCTAGCAATCATTTCTTTTACAACTTTCTTTTTCAAGTTTACCATCAATTATATCATAACATTTTTCTCCAATATGTTGTTGCCATAGGGAGGATCATGTTGTATGTATCTACCAGCCGGTTTTACCAGCCTCTCCAAGCCATTTTCCGAGATGTACTGGATTGGTACATCAATTGCTTCTAGCTAGAAAAGATCTTCTGTGAAATTCATTTGAGATGTGATTTACGGCATTCCAGTACTTGGGATTTCATGTAAGACTATTATATCCCCTTTGACAAACCAAGGTTTAAAATCCTTGACCTTGTGGAAATCTGAATCATTATAAAATTTAAGGATATACATATTCTTCCAGCTCTTGCTTTTGAAAGGGGAGATGATTGGTGTTCTTGTCAGGTCCGATCTTACAAAATTAATGAATTCCCATTGAAGAACAGTTCTGTCAGCAACTATTCTTCCCAACATTGATAGCGACCAATCAATCTTCCCGTCATAATTCACCGAAGACTGACTCTATCAAGTTGAGCATCCACTAAGGACTTCAATTGGTACGCGCAAGAAATTTCTTGGCCTCAATGATAATACTTTTTTCCATCAAAATTTCCTCTGGTTTTCCTACAGGCAGATTTAAGTGTGATTCCATTTGGATAGATAAGATTTCTATATCTGTGATATTAACAGACATAACCCTGAAGACTTGATAACCTTTGATATAAGTAGAAATGGATATTGAATAAGTAAATGTTGTTAGTATCACAAATGGGTATTTGAATTTTGGATTATTGGTTATGATTCTGGAAAGAGAATTAGCATTGAATGGTCTTTTCTTTTGTACTCTGAGATAGTAGTCAGCTGTTGTAATTGTTCCCATAGGGACGGCGTGATTAGACCAGACCGGTACTTGCTTTCTTGAAGTAGAGGGGAAAAGGGAACTGAGGTGACACAAAATATGGCGGTTGATTATAGGGGTATGGTGGGGGTGTATGGGCATGTTTGAAACTTCTCGTATGAAGATATTATGTGATAGTGTGGGTCCCTCAATGAGATTGAGGTAATCTGAGTAGATTTGGTTTACTGGGTTTTGATCAAACGGTTGGGGGAGGATCATAATAACCTTCTTTTTCTTCCAACAAATTTTCTTCTGTGGTCCCTTCCTTCTTTCCAAGTTGATGATAAGGTTCCAGACGGATAAATGGGCATTCACCCAGCAGCTCCAATATTCCTCCTACCCAATGGGCCCTGTACATGTAAAAGAGGGTAAAAGCACGGTAAGATATTTTGTGTTGACATTAATGGCTTGGCCCGTGAGAGGGGGTAGAGGATAATTGATATGAACCGGTCGGAGTTGTGGTAGCTGATTCGGCGGAGTAACCAAAGAAGATGATCCATATCCAATTTCTCGGTAACTGGAGAGATAAAGTCTTGGGTAATCCAGAAGCTTTATTTTAATAGAGAATTAAAACGTTGTTTACTCTTCATAGAGGTAGGAGTTAATGAGAGGTAGGTCTGATAAAATGTTGGTTTTCCTTTGATTGTCTTTATAAGCCTTGGAAGTTGGTAGAGCAAATATAAAGTTAAAAAAAAATTTGATCTTAAAGAGGTGGGAAGGGAATTGGTGATAAAAGAATGGTGCGGTATGAGAATGGAGTTCGTGTTAAAAATGAGAGGAGGCATGATTACTTTTCTGAGAGAATGACCGAAAATTGCACCAAGCATAATAATGAAGATGATTATAATTACATAGCATATTTTGAGGCGATTGAAGAGGTTTATGATGATAGAAATGATGAATTTGAGAAAACTCTCAATTGTATTCAGTGAAGAACAATCTTTCTTATTATTTTTAATATGAATCTTTACATGAGGTTTTATATAAACTATTAACAAAACACACGAGTATAGCTAACAACCTAACTGACAATACACGTGAGTGACAGCCTGGTAGGATAGAATGTTGATGTGACAGGCCAGCTGTGCACTATGTGACAGGCTAGCTGTGCACTATGTAACAGGTTGTCTATTATCCCCCCTCAAACACAAGGGAGGAGCAACAACCTTGAGCTTGCTGCGTAGTGCACTGAACCTTGGTCAATGGAGTCCCTTATTGAAGATGTCAGTCAATTGTTCGATAGAGTGGACATAAAAGATATCCAAAGTTCGTGTATGTACCATTTCCCGCATAAAATGATAATCAAGATGCACATGTTTCATCCTGGAGTATTACACTGGATTAGACGCTAAACTGATTGAGCTGATGTTGTCACATCCAATGCGTGGTAGCCTTGTTGGATGGAAGTGCAAATCCTTGAGTAGATAGCATAACCAAACTATCTCAGCAGTCGTGTGTGCCAGGGTCCTGTATTCCGCCTCTGTACTGGACCTAGCCACCGTAGTTTGTTTTCTAGAGGACCAAGAAACCATGTTGGAGCCTAAGAAAATGCAATATCCACCTGTAGACCGGCGATCATCCAAACAGCCAGCCCAGTCTCCATCAGAATAGCCTAGAAGAGAGGTGGTGCCCTTTGTAAACAACAAGCCATGAGTGAGAGTTCCCTTTATGTACCTGAGGATGCGCTTTGCTGCCTCCAGATGAGATGTCCTAGGGAGATGCATGAATTGGCACACCAGATTCACTGCATATGAAATGTCTGGACGCGTCCATGTGAGAAATTACAGATCCCCAACCAACGACCTATTCTCTGTTGGGTTAGCGAGCAAGGCACCCGAATCTTTGCTTAGAGAAGTTGATATAGCAATTGGAGTCTTGCAGGGCTTACATCCTTCCATCTGATGCTTAAGCAATAAATCCACCGTATATTTGGCTTAATAAAGAAAAAGAGATGCTGCTGATCTTTTCACTTCCAGGCCCAGAAAGTAGTGTAAATGCCCCAAGTCCTTAATTGGAAATGCAATTTGTAATTGAGTAAGAACATGTTGTAGATGATCCAATGAGCTGCCAGTTAATAGAATGTCGTCTATGTAGACCAGGGCTATAGTAATATGTGAATCCTTGTGATAAACAAATTGAGAATTATCTGCCTTGGATTGTACAAAGTCAAGCTGAAACAGGCTTGAACTTAGTTTTTCATACCAGAGGCCTGGGTGCCTGCTTAAGCCCATAAATTGCTTTGTGCAAAAGACAAACAACATTTGGCATGCTAGCATCAATGAAGCCTAGAGGCTGGGCCATGTACACCTCTTCCTTTAAATCCCCATGAAGAAAAGCATTTGATACATCTAGCGGATGAATCCTCCAATCTAACTGAACAACAAGAGATAAGACCACCCTAATAGTGGCTGGTTTGGCCACTGGACTGAAGGTATCTTCATAATCTAAGCCATGTTGTTGATGGTATCCCTTTGCCACTAACCTGGCTTTATCCCTAGCCACAGTTCCATCTGGGTTATACTTAATCCGGAAAACCCACTTGCATCACATTATGTTATTTGTTTCTGCTGAGTCCACTAAGGACCATGTCCCTGCCTCCACAAGAGCCTGATACTCATTATTGGTTGCAACTCTCCAGACTGCTTCCTTGTTAGCAGAAGTAATACAAGTTGGTACTGATGTAGCTGCACTAAGAAGAGCCACACCAATTGGGTACCTGGTGGACAGATAAGCCTTTGGCTTGCGAATACCAGCCTTAACCCTTGTCAACATCTGATGGTTATTGAGCACAGAAATAGGATGGTCTGGTAATGGTGCAGCAGTTACTGGATGCATAATGTCAGACATAGAAGGCACAGAAGGAACATGAGATAGAGAGGTAGATATCTCATGAGAAGTGGATGAAAGCAACATTGTGTATGGGAAGGAAGTTCATCAAATGATACATGTCTGGAGATGTAAACTGTTCTTGTAGTTGGGTCTAGGCATCTGTAGCCTTTATGTTGCAAGTTATAGCCAATGAACACACAACATTTACTCATTTGTTGTAGCTTGTTTGTTGTATAAGGCCTCAACCATGGGAAACATGCACAGCCAAACACTTTTAAAAAAAGCATAATCAGGGGACCTGGAAAACAGTTTCTGATATGGAGACAAGAATGCTATGGAATTGGTAGGTAATCTATTTATAAGAAAGTTTGAAGTGTGTAGAGTATCCACCCAAAAAGATGTTGGCAAACCATACTGAGACAGAATGGTTCTAGTTATGTCTAACAAATGCTTATGCTTGACCTCAGCAACTCCATTTTGCTCTGGAGTGTGAGGGCATGAAAGCTCATGTGAAATGCCTTTGGTGGTACAGAAATCTTTAAGAAAATGATTCAGAAATTCCCCACCATTATCAGTTCTGATTGTGACAACAGGAGTAGATAACAATTTTTCTATTCTAGTCACAAAAGAGACAAAAACATGCTTGAACTCAGATTTTATGGACAAAGGTAGAATCCAGCAGTATTTTGTATATTCATCAACCGCATTTGCATAATACAGATTGCCAGAGACAGATGCTACATGGAAAGGACCCCAAAGGTCAATGTGCAACAACTGAAGTGGTTGTGTAGCTAATGAACTAGACAACTGAAAAGAAAGCTTATGACTCCTACAGACTTTACAATCAATACATGAAAAAGGCTTATTGAGTGGACTTGGCAGATGTAGTAGTGAACATAGCCTTTGCATTGTTTGAAAAGAGGGATGTCCAAACCTCCTATGTAGTATGAGGTTATCACTTATTGTAGATGCTAGAGCTTGTGGTGCATGATGAGAATGACCAAAGGAAATTGGGTAGAGGCCATGCCTATGTGGACCTTGGAAAATTAGTTTCCCAAAGATCTGATCCTTCACATAGAAACCAGTAGAATCAAGTGTTAAGGAACAGTGGTTATCAGTATTGAATTTGTGAATTGATAAAAGGTTGTGAGAAGCTTTAGGCACAATTAGAACATTATTAAGAGTAAAAGAATGTGGGTTAGCAATCTTACTAGAATTACCCTTGTGAGTGATCATCATACCTTCTCCATTATATGTATGAATGGTTTGTGTGCCATCATATGAAGTAGACTCCTGTAAGACCTTGTTGTCAGAGGCAATATGATGAGTTGCTCCACTGTCTGCCAGCCATTCTTCCTCATCAAAAATGTCTGCTGCAGCAAGCATGGCACTGAGGTTTGTTGGTGGTGATCTTCCTTGATAAGTGAAGTTGAGCCTCTGAGTACATGTAGTTGTAATATTCCCTGGAGTATTGTAAATCTGGTAAATAGGTCTTTCATTGTGAGAGGTACCCCTTCCAGCATTTTGTTTATGGAATATGGCAGGGTTGGGAAATCTTTGCCCATGATAAGAACCTCTAGTAGAGTTTCTTGGATATCCTCTAGAATTGGAGTAAGAATTTCTTGCAAAGCCTCTTCCATAATTTGCTAAAAAAGCTTTAGCACTATGATCTTCCTTTTGCTGCTTTGCTCTTTCTTGGAGCACTGTTTCTTCACTTCGCAAGTTATTATGTAGTTCAATACATGAAACTGGAGGGTTCATGTGCCTCATAGAAGTAGCAAAAGGGATGTACTCATCATTTAAGTCTTTAAGAGTAATCATCACTAGCTCCTTGTCAGAGACAATTTCTCCAGCAGTAGCTAACTGGTCAGAAAGATTTTTAATATCATTGATTAGAGAAGAGATTGTTTTTGTACCTTGAGTTATGGACAATAGTTTGGTTCTTAATTGAATAGAGTGTGTGGATAATGCTCTACCAAATCTTCCTCTATATTGTTCCATAGAGAAGCAGAAGAACTAGATTTTGAGAAGTAAGCTATCACTGATTCAGAAATGGTGGAGTTGATCCACATTGTAATAGTGGAATCCTCATCCATCCAATCAGTATAAAGAGGATTTTTTATCCCATTTTGTTGATTCCTTGGATTTGTAAACTGTGGTGGACATGCAAAAGATCCATCCAAATATTCTTCAATTTGTATTTCTGGATGATTGGAGTCAGTAAGTTTTTCCATGTGAGATAATTGTCCTCCTTCAATTTTAGATGCACAAAATTGGTGAGTTGGTTCAGTGGAAATTTAGAAAGAAGATTGGAGGTTGGATTCTCCATTGTTGGTATAGCAGGGAAGGTTTCAATCATGAAGATTAAAGAAGATCTTGGACAGAAAGCTTAATTTCCAGAATCGCCTTTGAAAAAAAAAATTGATCAAGAGCTTAATTTCTGCTCTGATACCATGATAGAAATGATGAATTTGAGAAAACTCTCAATTGTATTCAGTGAAGAACAATCTTTCTTATTGTTTTTAATATGAATCTTTACATGAGGTTATAGAAACTATTAACAAAACATACGAGTATAGCTAACAACCTAACTGACAATACACGTGAGTGACAGCCTGGTAGGATAGAATGTTGATGTGACAGGCTAGCTGTGCACTATGTGACAGGCTGTCTATTATATGATCGATATGGGCAGTTTTCTGATGATAAGGATGCCCATGCAGTGTGGATTCCACCCAATGAGGCAGACGGAAATCCAGATATTAATCTATGTAACCTCCATGATGGTGGTGGATCTTCTTCTGATCCAGTTTGTGAGACTATTGTGAGTGGAAGGACCCAGTCCTCTGAGATGGAGTTTGTTTATCATAGTGGAAATGAAAAGGATGGTGGCTCTGAGGGGGCTATTGACAGTGTTGAAGAGTTTGGTGATGATGGGTTGGATGTTAATGGATTTAGTCCAAATCATCTTTCTGTCTCCTGAGATTATCGGTGTCATTGCAGTTTCCTCCGACGATGATGCTGCCTGAGATATTGAATTTTTATCTTTAAATTCAGAGATATTTCCGATACTAGATTTTCTTCTTTTTGGATTATCTATTTGTGTTGCATTTTTTTTTTCCTTTTTTATTTGAAAGTTTCTTTTGTAACCTTTCATGTTTCTATGTAAACTTGCTGAAGAAAATTAAAGAGAATAGGGGAGAAAACTAAGATTAAAAGAACAAAGATTGGAAAAGATATCAGTAAAAAGGATCACGGAACTATGAATCACGGTAACTTAGAATCACGGGACTTAGAATCACGGTAACTTAGAATCAGTAACTTAGAATCGGTTTTTATCAAAAGTCTCAGACTCAAATAGACTTCAGTATCTAGGATTAATTTTTTTTAATTTTTTTTAATTTTTTAATGTCTCCTGGATAAATATTTGAACTTAGAAGGGGGTCTAACATATGCCATCTTGCCCTTATTCCGCCCAAAAAAGAATCAAAAGGGAACCTTCTTTACCCAACCCCATTACGGGTGGTGAATAGTAGAACACGTATCTTGTTGAATGGTTTCAACGCAAAGTTGAATTAAGCCCTGAATAGAATAATTATTCAATACCTAACTTTAGATCCTGAAAAAAACCAAACATAGAAAAATATGATGGCTTCCCTATTCTGTTCTTTCATATTCTACTTGATCAACCTCTAAAGAAGATTTTTAGAAACCTAATTACTTGTTGATCAAGAAGAGGGGGAAATCTTCATCGACGATTAAAACACTCATGAATCATGGCTTTCTCTAAATTCTTTGGTTGGTTCTACAATTCAAAACAAGGCACCTGCACTGGTGATGCATGTCCTCTCCCAATACGACCACGAAGACGACGACAGTCGAATAAAGAAGAAAGTACAAGAACACAAAGAATTTTCAGAATTTCTAAAATATCTTGTCGTGCTCTCATTCGCGTTCCTAATAAACGATTTTGAGCTCTGTTTCCCTTGTCGTGATCAAAGAGAATACGTAATTGGTTTGTATTGTGTTGTTGTTTTGTATATTGTAGAACTAGATGCATATAATATAATTATAATACAGATTTTGATTCATAAAAATTCTGGCAATAAATTGAGTTCTCTGGTAATCATCTCTAATGTAATGGTAAAATATTTCATTCTGGTCCTCCTAATTCAGATACTGCACCAACCACTCATGAACCCTTGGACCTTATGCAGAAATATAGAAAACAAATGCAAAAAGGTCCAAGAAGCCTATACTATATTAAGTCTCCCAAACTAGAACAGTCCTGCCCTTGCAACTTGTTCTAACCCACCAGGTCTCCTGTATATATTAAGTATATCAATGCCAGGTTTGATTGTGCTATCACTGTAAAGACAGCTAACATACGAAAAAAACAAATTGTGTTATGCTGGAAAAAGACAAAGAAGCGAAATGAATCCTCAGTTGCAATATGGGAGGCGGTTTTGTAGAGATGAAGGCAGTTCAAAACCTAACAGAAATGTCATGTTCTCTACATGAAAAAATCATTTCCCATTTTTGTTCCAGAAACTCAATTTTTGCTATTAAAAATCCACTGTTGAGGACCAAGGTAAGATACAAAATATGTACTCATTTTAGCGGTAAAAAGAAACCGAACAAAATACGATGATTCTTAAAATTTGATAACTCTATCACAAGTTTCAGATGAATTCAAACAGATATCTCCCAGAGCCTCTTGGGAGACTTGGTAACTCCGACATAAGTATTTCTTTGCTTTTCGCATTAGAATAACGAGTACCATATGAAATAGTCATTTTTTGCAAAGACTTTGCGTACTTCAAAATTAACCCTGCCCATCTCAACTCCCTCGCATCCCCACTGAAATCCACGAACCAAACTGACTGGAGGTGTCGAAACAAGTCTTCAGTTTCATCAATTCTTTTTCCGTCATCACTAGACGAAAAAACGGACTGAATTGGAATTAGAATAGACAGACAAATATCATAAGAATAAAGTTATATAAGGCAACAATGGTTAGCAAATGTAAATCCACGACTTGCTTAATCATTTCAGATGGGTATTCAGAATCAAAAGTTTTGCGCACTTGCCTCGTCAAATAACACCCACTTCAGATTAGGTGCTGCTTTGAGCAATGCAAATATTAATTTATCTGTGGCTGCTCCAGAAAGAAGGTTCAAGTCGTTCAAATTATAAAATTTAGGTCGGTTATTTACAAAATCATATGCAGCAGAAAGACCCTATTCATCTCAAGGCAGTGACAACAAATATATTTTAGTTTCGAGTAGTCTGATTGACCATATAACACTTAAAAACTATTACAAAGACAGAAAGAATACTTGCCGAACAAATATTGATAGACACCTTACATGCGAAAGCGC
This sequence comes from Papaver californicum, assembly GCA_023531435.1. NCBI lineage: Eukaryota > Viridiplantae > Streptophyta > Magnoliopsida > Ranunculales > Papaveraceae > Papaver > Papaver californicum. The sequence goes on along the minus strand of JAJJMC010021751.1, from coordinate 1,353,536 downwards.
TCGAAGAAACTTACTTACAGATGCACCATGACTTATCCTTTGCTCCCTTCTTGATTCATATTCATAAAAGTCAACTTCTGCTTTATCTAGTGTTAGAAAGCTGGACAGGTCATAATCCTTTGCCACACAACCCCAGTAGGTAAGAGATACAAGCCTGGGTGCATGTATTATCAGTTGAGAATCTATCTTATAACGGTAGAAATTAAGAGATATATCTCAGCCGTCCATTTTTTCCGTTAAATACATATTTTTAGACAGTTATGCCCTTGATATTTAAATTGGTTTCATACCATCATCAACTCCCGCTTCTGTCAATCAATCACCATCATGATCAATTTTATAAATCCGGGATATATTTCTAATTTTCCCTCTCTTTAACCATTAAATGTTTTATGTGTGGAGGGTATAAATGTCCAAATATATATATTTAACAGAAAAAATAGACGGTCGGAACATATCTCTTAATTTCTATCGTTATAGGACATATCCCTTAATTGGTAGTTCAAATCCATGATATATTTCTAATTTTCACATATTGTAACCCGTCTTCCTTAAAACAAGTATTTTCAATTTACAGGACTTTCAGAGAGTTAAAATATAAAAAATGCTCACACCAAACCCGGTGCAGTTTTCCAAAAACAGTTCTTCAAGGACAAGGCTATTGGAAAAGAGTTGCTCATTCCAATAACCATCGATAAATTGGACCTCAGAAAGTGTAAGGCTCTTGAGCTTCGGAAAGGAAATATTTCTAGGAAAATGGATATTAGGACTTACACTTAGCTCTAATTTATTCAATGATGCACAAGTAAAAAGAGATAATGGAATAGAAAATGGTTTATCTTGATTTAAATAAAGATTGAGTTATTCAACATTACGTTTTCTTATCTATTCGATCCATGAATGAACCTGTGATGCATTCAAGTGGTCATTCCAGTTGAGAGAAAACTTATGTATATTCGCGTCATGAAGATGCAATGTTTTATCCACAGAATCCATGAATTTATTGATTTCCCTCAGCGATGAAGGGTTTTTTGAAATATCCCAAAAGGGAATATCAAGAGTTGGGATAGAGGTCCAAATGTGATTCCATCTTTTAGATAATACAGAAGTTCTAGCAACACATTTGGTTTCAAGGAAAGAAAGGATATAATAAAAGAGTGAGTCGGGTAATTTGGTAAACCTATCCTTTGCCTCATTAATGTTATATTGTCTCTTAATTAATATTCCCTCCGTTTTTAGAAAAGAATTACTATCATTTTTTCATTTTAGCCTATTTTTAGGTTAAAATAAAAAAGTGATAGTAACACTTATGCTGAAACGGAGGTAGTACATTTTGATTATTTATATCCATAAAGCCTAACTCAACTAATCATAAAATTGTTAACGCCAACACAAAATTCTCAAAACACAAACAAACACAGAATTATACTACCAATGAAGAATTACCTTTAACTCTGTTGAATAATGAGTGAGTATGTTTTAACTAAACTTGATTAGAAGAATTACCCTTAACTTTGTTGAGTCCTAAGTTTTCTTTTTAGAAATGAAATTCAGAAAATCCCAACTGAAATAAGGAAGTTTATCACATTATGTACCTCGGAAATGTACGATTTTGTAACTCTGCTAGGGTTTATCTCTCTTATTGAGAATTGTAACTCTTCAATTGATATGGACCAAACTCATGCTTTTTAAATGGATTCAATGTTAAATGCGTAATGTAGTTGGATGAAGAACGAAGAAGCAGTTCCCATACTGTTCTGACGCATTAAACAATAACAAACCCCATACCGCTGAAAAAGAAAAAACAGCATAATCTGGGAATAAATTAAACCTATTAATCTTCAGTTTGATTCATCAGCTTCTTTTTTAAAATTTATGTTTTTCTTGGATTGATAAATTTAGAATAATTTTCATAGAATTAGTTATGATAAAAAAAATTGGTTTATTTGGAAAGAAAGATGTAACAAAGTTTTTCAAGGAAAACATGTACTTCTTCTCAACTAGATTTAGAAATTCAAAGACATATCCATTTCTGGGATTCAGGTAACATTAATACTCATAAGAAACCCAAACAGAAATCTCAAATTCATAGAGATGAATGGAAACTACCATAAAAGATCAATTAAAAATAAATGTGGATGCTTCCAGGATATCTAAGAATTTTCCTGCTGGTTTTGCCTTAATTCTTAGAGACAATGCAGGAAATTTCAGGAAAGGAAGAGAAGGTTCATCCTCAGCAGAAGAACCTGAAGAAGCATAAGCGATAGGAGCCTGGAAGGCAGCACAATGGGCACTAGAGGAAAGTATCTTCAACTTCAGTATCGAGGGAGATTGTAAGAAAGTTTTTGACTACCTAAATGGTAATCATTCTCAAATTTCATGGCAGAGTCAGACCATATTGGAAGACACCATAAGAATTATTAGACTTTGACAAAACTTTTGTACCTTTCACTTTGTTCCTAGGACGGCAAATAACACAGCAGATATTCTAGCAAAATAAGCTAAACTTTTTCTCTTGTACTATTAAATGGGATCTAAGCCCACCATATTGTATTGAAATAGCTCTTGAAGTAGATAAATCTAATGCTAGGAAGAAGTCATCTTCCACATTAGATGGCTCTACTCTAATTGCAAGTGGTTTTCCTAACACCCTAAGTTAGTCTTTTATATATATCCCAAGTTTAGGGCTTTAGCTAAGTCAGAACAAGAACTTTCACTAAGATTTGAGCTGAAATAGACACAAGATTTGTTGAAGTTTAACGACTGACCTGAGTACTTACCAAAGTTATCCAGAATGTTAAGAATACCTCTGATATTGTGCATATTCGCATTTGCAAAAATAAGGATATCATCTGCAAAAAGAAGGTGAGTTATAACAGGGGCTCTTCTTGCAGCTTTAACTCCTGTTATTAAATGAGAAGACTGTATGAAGGAAAAATCTACTAAGGAACTTTATTGCAAGAATGAACAGGTAGGGGGACAATGGATCCCCCTGCCTTATCCCTCTAGTAGGATGGAATTCCTGGGCATGATGAGCCATTAAGCAATATGGAAATATCTGTAGTAGCAACACATTGATAAATAAGATCAAAAAATTCATTACAAATCCAAATTTCTTGAGGACACCAATTAGGAAATCTCATTCAAGTCTATGAAAAGCCTTGGAGAGGTCAAGTTTGATATCCATGGTACCACCATAACCTTATTTGTGCTTCATAGTATGAATCAATTCATGTGCAACAATAATGTTGTCATGTATTGATCTGTTTGGTACAAATGCAGACTGAAAAGAAGATATAAGGTTTCTAAAAGGCAGACCCCCACCAAAAATCTCTCTGCAAAGAATCCATTTTATAAGTAAGACTCTTAGTCAATTTAAAACAACCCATCCGATAGGATGGTAAAGTATTTAACACATGTTTGACCATAGTACTTCTACCAGCCTGATTTAAAGTTTTCCCTTTCCAATTTTTAAGTCTAGCTTCCATAGACTGAATAATAGGATGAAAGGATAAGTTTTTATTTCTACCAAGAATGAATGGGGCTCCTAAATACTTCTCAGATTATCTTGGGATATTGATGTTCAGGGTTCTCCAGTTTTTAAGCTTGCTAAAAAACAAAAGAGTATTAGAATTAGACTTTCTCAATGGAATATAGTTGAATTTGGGGATACTAACTATAATATTAATGCTCTTCAAATGCAACTTAGGGAGGCACAAAATGAAATGTTTCTACTGCTCAGCTAGTTTAATGATGCTATGCTAAGCAAACTGGCTTGGAAAGCTTGCACTAGGCCTGATGACCTTTGGGTTAGAATTGCTAAGGCTAAGTACTTTAAGGATAAGGAAATTCTGCACTTAGACAAGCTTCAGAAGTCCTGCTCTTGGGTTTGGAGAAGTATTAACAATTGTGACAGACCGGAAATTTTTTCGCTTCTAACAGGTCGAGTTTCGGTCCATTAGGTCAGCTCAAATTTTCCGATACGCCACTCAAAAAACCGGGCTTTCAAATTCGATGACCCTTTATATGCATGCAACCATAACTTTTATATTTCAAGGGTCATCGAATCCTACATATGATTCTCATCGTTTCATTATGAAGATATAATATCTCCTGCCAGAGGAGTCGAATACCAGCCACTATTACCACTAATGGTCTTCCGGGTTGCCACTCGTAAGTTGGAGCTAGCAAACCTGACAACACACACCGTTCCAGCGACAGGTGGGGATGATCAGTTCCTTTGTCTACCACCGTTCCAGCGACGGTCTTCCGGATAACCACCCATAGGTGAGAGCCCCAATGGGCCTGGCAATTCACAGTACTAGGTCAAGCTCAACCGATCATCTTTTACAAATGATATGAACTACTCAAGAGAGTTAGTAATCATTTCCAGATCAATGGTATGAACTGTCATTATAAACAATAATCATTCTTCTCAGATGATATGAATTGCCTCTAAATGGCAACAATCATCTCCAAGTCTCATTTGGTGATATGAGTTAGTATCCAACAATCACCCTTCATTTCTTTATTAGATGATACGAACAACCTCAAAGAGGTTACAATCATCTCTCAAGGTAGTATGAACATCCAGTAGGCTAACTGCAACTACCTTTTGCCAATGATATAAATTGTTAAGATTGCAATCATCTCCGAATTGATGGTATGAACTGCTTGGCAGTAACCAACTCTTTCCCGATGATATGAACAACCTTAAGCAGTTGTGGTGAACCACATAGCGGCTGCCAATGTACCCTCTTCGTTGCTCGAAGGGATCAAGCACGACCGTAATTCGTCTATTATTTATTTAGATAATATGAACTACCTTTAATGGCAGCAATTATCTCTTGCACTAGATAGTAAGGATAGTATGAATTGTCCAGCAACAACTATCCCTTACTTATCGCATCACCAACAGTATCGTAATAATTACTATTAGCAGAAGTGATAATTGCCAACACCTGCTAGAAATAACATACATAATAACAAAATGAAGTATTGCACATCTAAATGGTACAAGGATTATACTCAACACATTTTATTAAATACAGCAAGAAAGGTACATCTATACATCAAAGTGGAGCAATTCCCACTAATAATCTTCAAACCTGCTCAACAGCTTAATAGCTATATGATGGAGTGCGACAATTATGCACATTCAAGTAGCAGTAATCATAGTGGAACATCATCTAATGTAAAACAGCATATATACAATTTTAGAACAGCAAGTAACAATCTCAGATCAAGAAAATAATAGAAAACTGGACAACAGTTAATAAAACAGGCATGTCTCCTATCTTATATTTCGAAAGGAAACATCCAATACCATTTCTGAAACATCATTCAGAGCTCTATAACATTTCAGCACTAACCCAAGGCTAATACGGACTTTAAGAAGGTCAAAACCGCCGCCTAGCGAATCTGACAAACTAACGGTCATAAAGACATTTAACCAGAAGTTCAATATATATACTCACACACTAGCTGTACAGTAACTAAGCTTCCAATTAATAAGAAAAATACCACTAGGGCATATTGATGACCGGCTTGGAGACAAAAGCGAATGAAATAGTTATCTATGTGTTGTTAGTTTAGTAAACTAAGGAAAAGGTTTCATATACTCTCCAAAACTCAAGACGTCGCCTGCACTTCATTTGAGTGAATGGAGGTTTTAGTTTAAGGAACCAACGAGTACATATATAAAGGCTATCAAGAAGCAAATTAAGTAGAGAAGTAGATGGCATGCTGAAAGAAGCATTTATATCAATACGGAGCATATTAAATGCATTAAACACAGCACAATCAAGTATACAGTTCACGAACAAGATCGAGTACGCAACACACTAAAATGACATGAATTTGGCCTTGGTGTAGCTTCTCAAAATACTTGGGGAGTGCCAACAATGTTTGATCTCTCTACCCAAGTAATTACTACCATTACAGCTGTTGTATCAAGCAAGTGAATCCAAAAATGGCCATAGTAACAACTAAAGTGGAGTTCAAAGCATATGAACGATAATAAGCTAACAAAGGGACTTTAATTAAACCCCAACTGTCAACCATCCTAGAGAAGAAATTAATGGATCTGTAGCCTACTTCAACTACAATTTGTATTAAGAATCAACCATTTTTCATGTATTTCCAACTAAACACTAACACCATCATCTAAGACTATACTTCATGCACCGAATTTATTTACAAACTCAAGCTAGTCACCCAAACTGAAATACCTGAAATATGTCACCGTTACCGATAAGACCATCCATTGCATACACCATTCAAGCAAAAACCTTCACTTCTCAAACTCCAATGCCATCCAAAGAGACTGATCCCTTAACTTCATGGCTTCCGTTACCAACCAAAAAAATAGATAAAACTAGAAGTGATCCCTATTTGCAGGACAAGTCTCACAAATACAAGTAGTTTAGATTGTGATAAAACAACAACTTATGAACCCATCACGGCTTCCAAGCTAGCTAACGGAACTTGTGACTATTGTGAACACAGTAAGCTTGCTAAAAAAAATTAACATTAATTTCTTATAAAGTAGTATACACCTTTAAACCAAAGTGCTGACTATGAGCATAACTACCATTCCAGCCGTGAAAGCAGACTAGCAACACGATCAAACTGTATACACTGTTCGTTGAATACGAGACATGTAGACCAACATACTAAAAATTTATATAAGTACTATACACACATAATAAAAGCTAAAAGAATGGACTTAAAACACTTCTCCAGGGCCAAGAAGTGGCCAGCGTATTCTTCAAGTTAATTAGTTGCAATATAGGGACTGTCAAGAACACAAAATTAGCAATCAAACCTCGAGGCACTTGATATGAGTATACAGATTAAGCTTCAACAGAATTTATACAAATATACTCTTTCAACCTGTTAATCCAAAATTTACAAGACAAAAGCTCTAACTAAGAACATGGACTCACAGCCAACATCTCTCTTATTAAGTATTATCAAGTTAACTATTTTAGATGCAACAAAGATTATCTACCAGTAGCAGCATTCTCAATAGTTTAATACCAACAATTTATGAACAACTCCAAATACAAGAGTGAAACCAATTCTTCTCCTTGGTCACAGTAAACACTCATTTTCAATAACAAAACTGGAAACTGAGTCGGGCAATTTTTCAAACATTTAAACTACAATAGTAGCAAATATGCATTCTGAACTCATTTCCAAGAAATTGAATGGTAAACAAATCCTGAAATTTAATCATCTGATTCGTGCACAATACAAACTGAAAGTACCCATTTTGCCACATTATTCAATCATCATTTATCATTGAAACAGCTTCTAGTTAAATAATAATAAATCAATGATTACTAAACAAAACAGATGCTAAATTTTTCATTTATTGTGAATTCCATAGAGAGAGGCAATACCTGTTTTTGTTTAACAATTGGAATCTTAAAGCTTCGAAAACACTCAACAATCTTCACCATTCAACCATTTTTTTTAACTTTAGCAAGACACTTTTTATGGTTGTTTTTACATCCAGGAGGCTTGTTCAAGAACGACCCAAAACCAGATCAAAGCTTTGTCCAAATTCCTAATTCTTCACAAAATCTGAAATCTCAATTCAAGACAAACCCAAGTTTTTTATGTCATTTACAAACTCTAACTGTTTTCAGTAATCTTCACCTTTCATCGACAAATCGATGGCAACACCTTATCCCCACACATCCACCCTTTCTAATCTTCATCTTTCACTTATTGTTTTCTAAAATGAGGCAAATACTTCTTAGTAGGAAGATAAAATTTCTTTGATTCCAAAAATCTCACTCCTAACAGCAACCAGGTAGGAATGGTTTCCGGTATAAAAGAATAACTAAAAACCTTCTCATTTCTATGAAACAAGGACAGATGAGAGGAAGAAGAAGGATAATGGTCCCTCCTTTTTTATTTTTTCAATTTAATCGTGACAAATTACTTGAATTTCCATGATCCCCACTCTATTAGACATGTGTCCAACATGCTCATAACATTTGGTGTCTACTAGTCATGCACATTAATACTTCTAAGGGATAATCTAAGAGTGTTAAAGGCCCTTAAATATTGGAATTCAGACACTCTAAGGGTTTGGCTAAGTCAGACTCTCTATTTAGGCATCAAGATTTATTATAGAGGCAGCCTAGAAATATTTGAATATTAGAGTTGTATGCACTCTAAGTGCAAAATTCGGATAATGGGTCTAATTAAACCCGAGAAAATGTTTGGGGTCTCACAATAATGGTCTTGAAAACATTACAAAAATTGAAATCTGGGTTGTTAGGTATGACACTAAAATAAACATTTTGTTAGATTGTTGGGTTATGGATCTTAATAGCCTTCATATGCCAGCTGCTGGCATATCTAACCTTGGTAACTATACATTTGTTTGTGATCTCTTCTATGCAGGTACTAGAATTTGGAATGTTGAAGTTGTGAATTTAATTTTTGATCAAAATACTACTAATAAAATTTTAAACATTCGAGTCCATAAATGGCCTCTCCTTTCAGTCGAGTCTCAAAAGAGCCGATCAGTTGGCGAAGCCTGGGCATCGAGCTCTTGGTTGATTGACTCCCCGACGAGTAGCTCCCTTCTCCGAGCTCGGGTTATGGAAGAAGGAACCGAGAAGGAGGTATCAGCAACAACGGGTTTTGCCTGACTGTGAGACCTACTAGTCGAACAGAGACGAAAGTCGGTATAATAAAATTTCATCTTTCAGTTCCAGGGATTATTAAGGCAGTCAAACGGGGGCATGAATGCGAGAGGATCCCAAAGAATCGATCTTTCTTTTAGTTGTTGAATCTCTCTTTGATTGATCGTACGAGGTCACAATTCACCCAGATCATCCACGGCACCCATCTATTTTGAATGAATCATTATCTCGGTTATGGAATGAAAATTCAATTAATCCCAAGAGCCCCTTCTTGTTATGCTCCAAGTACTGGTGAAGATAAATTGATCTGGAAGCCTAACAGGAAATGAAACTTTACTATTAAAAGTGTTTATAATGCTATCTGTAATGCACAGATAAGTAACTATGTTCCCAGTATCCAAGGTGAAAATAATATCTGGAAAGAACTGCGGAATACTAAACTTCCTCATGGAGTTCAGATATTTATTTGGAAATGTTTTAAAGACATTGTTCCAACTAGGGGTAAGATTTCTAGATTTAATTCTGAAATTGAAACTCATTGTAGTTTATGTGAATCTTGCTTTGAGAATGTTAATCATCTGTTTCTTGAATGTTCTTTTGCTAAAACTATTTGGATAGGTATGAATGTTAACATTTTGTAGGTGTTAAATCAAAATACTAATTTTTGGAATAGGTGACAAGCTGGTTTAATGGAAATGGTTCTTTCTCTAATATTGAAATGTTAAATGTTTCCTTTCTTCATATTTGTATGATAACTGTTTGGATGATCTGAAAAACAAGATGCTCACTTATATTCCAGGATATCAAGCCCAATAGTGTTTACATTACAGAGAAGATAAAACAGCTTTGTTATCAATTTTCTGTTGTTAATCCTAATAATGCTAATGTTGCTAATTCATGCATGCAGATAAAGGAATGGTTGCCATCTGATAGAGATTATGTGAAAAATAATGTTGATGCCTCTTTTAATTATGATATTGCTGGGGAAGGAAGTCTAGGACTAATTATTCGTAACTTTTCAGGTACTTGCATTGGAGTCAAAGCGAGATATATCACTGGATGATTAGATAAAGAAACTAGAGCCGAAAGATTTGAGTGTATGTCTATGGAGGATGCAGTTACTTGGGATGGAAACTCGGGGCATATTAAATTTATCTTTGAGTCAGACTGTCTTATTGTTATAAACTCTGTCAATGAAACTGATTATAGTGTTCATTGGTCTTAATCAGAGTTTTATCTTAAATATTAAGAATCGGATATCTAAGAGTAAGTTTTGGTTATGTAAGTCAATTAATAGAACAGTTAATAATATGGCACACTGTTTAGCCAAGAAAGCTAGGGAGAATAAAAATTAGTTTGAAATATTTGATAACTTTTCACCTAATATACTGATATACTGGGTTGGATGGAAAGAGACTATTGTATTTCTTTGATTTCTCATTAATAAAAAAAAAAATTGGATCAAAAATATATGTATATATATTTATATCCCAATTTACAAAAAAAAAAAGAAAAAAAAAAAGATATATGACGCCAACTTTTAATGCACCAGTAGCACCTAGTATTAGGTGGCGTCCATGTGGCTTTATTCTTTAAAAAATGCCTCAAATGCCGGCTTAAAATAGATATCCATCACCATTTCAGGATTAAGTTTAGGCCAACAACATCAGAGAATAGATTTCCATTACAACTCTAATACTCCTTTTGCTTCGGTGTATAGTATTCCTTAGCATTTTTACAACTCTAATGCCTCCTCCTGCTTCAGTGACTAGTAATCCTTGGCATTTTTAATTCATCATGAGAAGACTAATGGTACTACTAATACTAATTGGAATGAATCAGTGTCTAGTAATCCTTGGCATTTTTAATTCATCATGTGAAGACTAATAGTACTGCTAATACTAATTGGAATGAATCATCTGGTACTTTTTCTTTACAACCCCCAAAACAAACTTCTTGATTTTGTTTTTGTAAAGATTTTATCTAGTTTTTCAGTTCTTTTTTTGTTTGATTTCTTAAAGCTACAACAGATCTGTGATTTGATGATTTTGAAATCACTTTAAACCTTAATCTGTCTCCTAAATTGGTAGCAGATCGGATTCCAGCTGAGATGAATAGAGGATAAACAAAAAAATTCTTAAGAGATTAAAGTGAACAGAAAGCCGTCAACAACAGCAACAATAGATTGCAAGGAAGAAGTAGAGACAGGAATTTCATGATTTCATCACCGAGTACAGTTAGTATAAGTGGAAAAAAAGATGAAGTATATACGAGGGATTTTTAAAAGAATAAAGCCAAGTGGACGCCACCGTGCAATGGTGCACTAAAAGTGGGCGCCATGTCATTTTCCAAAAAAAACTTAAATGCTCTAAACTCTCAACAAATCCCTGCAATCACTGGGTCCACAATGGGGGGAAGGGAGCACGATGTAAAAACTTGATCAATTATCAAAATCTGCAATCATCGTCATCAGGAATGGGCTGAAGTGCAGCTTGAACTAATTCTTGTTCATGCCTGAAACAAAAGAACATTTTCAAGTTTAGCAGTGAGACTTGGGAAGGGAAGCTGTGAAATATAGGATAAACCATGGGGGTTCTAAATAATAAAAAGATCAGCCTAGCTAGGGGAAATACGAATAATCTAGAAATAGAGAACTTACTTCTGTTGTGCCTCCATATCAATTGAAACCTCTGGGGGAGCAAGAGCAGGCGACTCAACAAAGTGTAGATTGGCATCACTGCATTGCATAGTATATTAGTAGCATTATAATAAACTAGAGGTCAGTGGAGTACTCAAGAGAGCAGCAAAAGGAGGTTCATAGTTTATAACATTACCCTGCAAGCTTCCTGGCAAGATACAAGAAAGGCTTCTCGAAGTTGTAGTTACTCTTTGCAGAAATCTCATAGTATTGCAGATTCTTCTTCCGGTGGAAAGTAACTTGCTTAGCTTTTCACTTGCCTGTTCTTGACGTCAACCTTGTTTCCACAAAGAACAATTGGAATATTTTCACACACCCTACAATAGCAACCATGTAAATTTAACTGCATTAGCATCTGACATCTTATAATATTAATACTTTGGACAAAACAGGAGTTTAACAACAGAACAAACCTGCAGAGATCTCTGTGCCATGTCGGGATATTCTTGTACGTCAAACGGGCAGTGACGTCAAACATAATTATAGCACACTGCCCATGGATACTACATGAAACAGAAAGATTCAAGTTAAGTGTGGAAAAGCCAAAAGATTACGGCCAACTCCAATTGCAGTAGCATACTGGTCTACATACACAGCTAACTAGCATGTCTTAAGTGAAGATCACATGATCATCACAGGGAATACAAGTATCAGGATACAAGCAACAGGTTCAAAACAATGGAGTTATAATTGACAACAGGATTTTTAACTGTCACATTAATCTAATTTCATACTAGGGAAACAAAAAACTAGCCCTAATAAAATTCAAATTACTTAGTGAAATGTTCAATAAAAGTTGTAAGTAAATCATATCAAAGTAATGTTGGTTATTCGGCAAATATAACGTTTACAAAATAAGTATGCATGCTCAAACCGAGTCTAAAGGAGCAGCATTTAGACATTAACCATCAAAGACTGACAATACAACCATCATAATATAGACGCAATTCCATAGCTTGAACAGCTGACTCAATGTAAAACATGAAGATTCATTACAATCTCAAAAGCTAAGACTAAGCGAAACAACATACTAAAATACGATTAAACATGCCAGATATCCTAATATAACTGTAAAAACATCATGATCAACTTAACACACAAAACACAAACAAAAGCAAAATGAAATATTTTTTTAATCGAAAACTTACTAATATCCATCTCGAAGCCCACCGAATTTCTCCTGACCAGCTGTATCCCAACAGTAAAACCTAATCGGTCCACAGTTAGTGTGGAAATCTAAAGGATGAACTTCAACACCAATAGTAGCTAGAATAACAAACAAAAAAACACAAATCTCATTAATCAATACCTTATTCTACAGATCAAATCAAAATAAAAAATCAAACAAATCAAGAGATCTAAATATACTCATGTTCGTATTTCTTTTCGAATTCACCAGTAAGATGTCTCTTCACGAAAGTAGTTTTCCCTGTTTAACATACCACAATCAGATCTCATGTTTATAATAAACCCTAAAAATCCCACGAAATAAAAAAAAATCAAAGAAAATAAATCATTTACCAGTTCCACCATCCCCAACGATAACTAGTTTGAAACTAGGGTAAGCCACAGTCTGCTGATTCGGAAGCGCCTGTTACAACAAAAAAAAAAAAATCAGTATCGCCGCCACTTAAACCCTAGAAAGTGCAAAAACAAAGATTTTACCATTTATCGCCGCCTCTGTTTTTTTATCTGGTTTTTAGCGGGGGTTTTAGTTTGGTAGAGAGAGCTAGATTTTGAATGTAAATAGAGAAAGATTTCTCTAGTTCTGATGAGAGAGAAATAAGGGTTTTCTGAATATATTGGTAGAGAAATTAAAGGAAGGGTTTTGGGGTCATCGCTTTCTTTCAACGCGACTAATATTAATCGTTAGATTACATCCCGCTTGAAATCGACGCTTAAATATAACCATCCACGTGTTGGGGTTCAGACAAGCTTTGTGAATGCCGTGATATGATGATGGCCTCGAAAAGAAACTTAATCCGAGGCAAGAAAGTAGTTTTGCATCACTTGAGTTGTTATCAAGAAAGTAGTTTTGCATCACTTGAGTTGTTATACCGGGTATAGGACTGCTTTATTATTAAGTCGTTCTCCCAAGGCTTTATTTTGACGCGAACAAAATAATTTGCGGTGCATGTTGTTCAATTTATCAAAATTGTTGGCCCATTTTAATACGTTCTTCTCGGAAAATACTAGATGCCCCTAAAATTTCTTTCCCATAACATGTCATAAAAGTATTGGTTCACAGTTACTTAGGTGGGATCTATCATTCTCAAACGAAGGATTTAGATTAATGTCACGTTATGGGATGATTGTGGGGGTATGTAGCAGCTTCCGTTTTTCTCGGTGGAATGGCGCAGGGCACGGTAAAAGGTGAAAATGGCAACCATGCTAGTAAGCGTGCATGAAAGACTCGCATTACCTTTAATTTAGACCCTAAATGTATAGGATATTTTGATGATAATTTGGTTCACTGGTTGGTTTCGAACCTACCTGTATAATAGTCGCCAACAGAGCTTGTATATATTGCAAAAAAAAAGTGTATATAGAATTTAACTTGACCAAATCAGGCTAAAACACTGTGTAGAGACTCGACTAAGACTAAAGTAAAGGGATTATATATTTTTTTTTGCTTCTCATCAATGAGGAGTGAATGATGCTAAAACCACATGGGAGGCAGGAATTTGTTTTATTTTTTTTTTGTATGTTTGTGTCTGTTTTACTAAAAAGCAAAACAGAGATCCATTGAATTCCAATATGAAGGTTTAAGGAAGGTATAAATGATGTTAGCTAGCTAGAAAAAACTTATGGGGTTGGTGTGATCACAATAATTTTAAAGATTTTAAATGAACCCCTTATCAATTTTGTACTTCATCTGGTCTAATTGTTATTGGATGGATTTTTTGTATGTTTGTGTCTGTTTTACTAAAAAGCAAAATAGAGATCTATTGAATTCCAATGTGGAGGTTTAAGGAAAGTATAAAATGATGTTAGCTAGCTAAAGAAAACTTATGGGGGTTCGTGTGATCATAATAATTTTAAAGATTTTAAATGAACCCCTTATCAATTCCGTACTTCATCAGGTCTAATTGTTATTGGATGGATATCATCTTGCAATTTTCTCAGAGCAAAATAGAGAAATAGAGTTGAAGAACTGAGAAAAAAAAATCATTTGTTTTAAAAGCAAAAGGGGAAAAAGTGTTTAATATGACTTCATCTTTATTTTCATTTTCAATGGGAACTAGCAACTATGAGTTCTTCAATCTTTTTTTTAACCCTCAAAGCTCTAATTGATTGGTATAAAAATAATCTTTTTTCATTTTATTTTTTTATAACATTGTATTTTACATATGTGCATCCATTAATAGTAGTAGTAGAGGATTTTTATAAGTTCAGTGAAAATGTTTTTTTTTTGGTCATGTTTAGGCCTTTAGGGGTTGCAATACTTGCACTCCTTTCAGTTCGTATGTCAATATCAGTGTAATGATCATAGTTTAGGACTACTTCAAGTTGTTAACTTACCCTTACTACTTGTACCCTTTGTTTGCTTGTTATATTACGATTCTATTGACATTTCTGTAGCATCTCTTATCAATGTTTCATTAGCTTTTTGTATGAAGTTTCAACTTGATGGAGTTTGTATGACACCATTCTAATTTTCTTGAATTCTGTTTGGAGATTTATATTTATAGTTAGTTTTTGTTTGATCTTTGTTGCAGAAAATTCTTTTGTGCGAAATGTGAAATATGAAATCCCTACAGAAATTTCTCTAATCGGTCCAAGTCGGAATATTTGGAAAGTGCACTTAGTTCAGGTGGAGAAAAACTATTTCTTTGAACAAGGATGGTCAGGATTTGTGGTTGATAACCACGTGCAAAGTGGGGATTTCTGTGTTTTTGAATATGTTGAGGAAAAAAATATGAAGTTTTAATATTTGACCGCTCAAATAGATGTAAAAGAGATGTTGCATCTCATGTCGTTCCCAGCCGAGCATCAAGTAGTACTCCTTCTACAACAACAAGTAAATGGAAGGAAAAGGCAGTGGAGGATGAAGGTAGACTTATTCAACTTTCAAATGTCAATTTATCTTTTTATAACTTCCATTATTTATATGTCCATTCTTTGGATATAGCTGAACCACATCCAGGACCTTTTGTATCAAAAAAACGCGACGTCACAGATGAAGACTCATTCGTCGCATTGGATGCAGCATTAGGGTTTCAATCTGTAAAACTATTTACTCTAGTGGTCATGCAAACATCCCATGTTTACACTGATTTTTGTGTGGTCAGTTTCTCATGTTCCACATACTTTGTCAATACATAGGGTTTTTGTTCATCTGTATCATGTTTTCAGCTTCACATCGATGCAGCCATTGCCCATCTCATTCTTGAAGGAGGGTCTTACTGCACACAATGAAGCTACGATAACTGTGAGGGATCCTCTTGGACGAGCATGGCATGTGTCCAGATAGCAGCGAGCGAAGATGGTAAGTTTGGGCAAATTTATACTGGGTGGCGCGACCTTTCCTACACCAATGACATCGAAGCTAATGATGTATGCATCTTCGAACTCGTTAGAGAAGACGAGTTACAGTTACATCTTTTTAGGGTCGTCGAATAAATCAAACCTCTGATTAAGAAGTAATTCAGAGAGTAGTACTCTACTAGTAAGTTGCGGATGACTATATTAATTGTGAAATCTCAATACTTATTACTGGAGGTATAGATAATAGGCACTAGACTTCAAATTGCATATTGTAAGAATTTTGTTTTGCTTCAGACCGTAGCAGACTTGAAAACCATATTACTGAATAGAATATCAATCATATTCTTATGAAAAGCTATCTTACTGTTTTTCGTCTTGACTATCCATACTTGATACCAAACCACTATATCTACATATGAAGTATTCCACTGATTTTCATTTCAATGATCCATTTATGGTCTAAATTTTTATGCACATGGGAGAAAAGAATGCACAAAACCATAACTCATAAACCAAGGAAACAATGATTGGAGATTGCATAAAAGAAATTGGAAACCAAAAAGAGATTAAAAAGAAAAAATAATATTAGAGTAATAAACTTTGTTGTTAACAAACCCACATTAAAGTATGAGTTGCAGCTATATCAAAGTGTAAAACACTCAAATCCAAAACGAAAACTAGACTACGAAATTAACACTGAATCCATTTAAAAAGCACGAGTTTGCTCTAATCAAATAGTTAATCATCATCATCAGGAAGAGGTTGTTCCCTTGCTTTTTCTAATTCAATTTTATTCTCTTGTTGCATATCCAAGTCAATGGCAACATCAGGAAAGGCAAGTGTTGGTGACTCTACAAAGTGAATGTTAGCATCACCTGCAAGCTTTCTAGCAAGGTATAAAAAAGGAATTTTAAAGTTGTAGTTGCTCTTTGCAGAAGTCTCATAGTATTGCAGATTCTTCTTCCCGTGGAAGGTGACTTGCTTCGCTTTCACTTGTTTGTTCTTGACATCAACCTTGTTTCCATAAAGAACAATTGGGATTTCTCACATACCATACAATTACAACCATATAGAAATTTTGATGCACTGAAAACTTATAGCATATCTTTTAACACAAAGAACAATTGGATAAACTTTTAACTAAATAACTAAATAACAAAAACAAAAGAAATATACCTGCAGAGATCTTTGTGCCATGTTGGGACATTCTTATATGTCAAACGAGCAATAACGTCGAACATGATTATTGCACATTTCTCATGGATACTACACGAGTTAAAGAGATTCAATCAAGTTAAATATGGAAACATAAAACAGAAAGAAACAATACATAAGACAAAGATGAAAGGAAAATCTTACTAATATCCATCTCTAAGACCACCAAATTTCACTTGACCAGTAGTATCCCAACAGTAGAACCTAATTGGTCCAACGTTAGCGTGGAAATCCAAAGGATGAACTTCAACACTAATTGTAGCTGCAAACAATTATAAAAAAAAAAACTCATCAATAAAATATAAACTAAGAATCAATCAAATTAAGAATCAATCAAAAATAAATTAGCAAATTAATCAGAGAAAACGGGTCACATACATTTGTATTTCTTCTCAAATTCTCCAGTAAGATGTTTTTTTGACAAAAGTAGTCTTTCCAGTGTTACTATCACCAACAATCACAAGCTTGAAACTAGCATAATCAACAGCTTTTGATTTGGAAGTGCTTAATTACAAACAAAACACAGAGTTAATTAAGGAAAATAAAAAACAAAGGAAACCTTATTATGTTGTTCTTAAACAGAGAGATAGAACAAAAACATACCATTGATGACCTTGTCGTGTGATCCTATGTAAATAATGATTACCGAGAGAAGTTCCTGGGTGAAGGAGATTTTTTTTGATGTGAGAAAGATTTTTGGAGGAGTTTAGTATTTACAAAGGCTATGATTGCTTTATTATTAAGCTGGATCTCAGCTTTTTTTACGCAAAAGAAAACGAAGCAGTTTGCTTTTTGGTTTAGGCTTTTTTTACGATAATCTTCTGCGTTATACCAAAACAGAGCGACGGGCTAAAACCGGTCCATGTCTGAAACCAACGGGATGGATTGGTTCAGGCCAAAATCCAAAGAACTAAGTACCCCCGAAGAGATGCACAATCCTAAGTTAATGATTTTAACCAAAGATAGTTTAGTTTAATTGTACAAACTTGAAATAACTTAATTTTTAACAAACAGTGGGAATACCATGTCCTTCTTAATCATTTTGACAGCAGGTTACCAACCAAATTCTCTTTCTGAAATGGGCAGAATGTGCACGAATAATGGTTAGAAAAATCCCTGGTAAGGACAAAGATTCTTGGTGGATGGGGATATCATTTTGTGTTTTCTATTTTACCTTTTAGTCTTTGATCGCTCAAATGGATGTGAAAGAGATGTTGCATCTCATGTTGTTCCCAGTCGAGCATCAAGTAGTACTCCTTCTGCAATAACAAGTAAGGGGAAGGAAAAGGTAGTGGAGGATGAAGGTAGAGTTATTCAAGTTTCAAATGTCAATTTATCTCTTTATAACTTTCATTATTTATGTGTTCATTCTTTGGATATAGCTGGACCACATCCAGGACCTTTTGTATCACAAAGACGCGACGTCACTGATGAAGATGAATAACCAGAAGTAATGTGAGGAAATAGAAGTTGATAATAAGTCATGAAGGTTAAGTGATAGACATATTTTTGTGTCTAAATTGTGCTCGATTATCTATTTTGATAGTGTTCGATTTTGTACTATTTATGGTTTTTTATGTCTTTGTAGGTATTTTTGAGAAATAAATATTTATGGAAAAATCGGCTCAAAAAGTTGTTAAAGGCACCCTTAAAAATTACTAAAGGCGCTCAGTAAAGGTGATAAAGGCACCCACCAGTTGGATTGGGGGCACCCTTCATTCATATTCAAATTCAGGAAAATGACAGAAATAAAAGCTTTACGTGAGAGAAACTTCTAATTAGTTTCGAACCAAATTTAAAGGGTTTTAAAACTTATTTTTGATATCCCAAGTTGAAGAAACACCCAAGATAGGATCAACAAACGTCATGTGAGTGATTCACGCAGGAAAAATCGTTGGAAAATTCATGTCACAGCCGGAAAAGGATAACTCTCTCGGATTCGGATTATCAACAATTTGGAGTTTGATTTGACTCTTCTTTGAGTCCTTATCGGTTAAGAAAGGTTCCTAGGGTAGCTAATCCTATAAATAGCAAAGAATATCAAGAAACAAGCAAGCCAGAGCCACCGAAAAATTCCAGGAAAAAAAAAGCTTGTTGCTGGTGGGAAGAACAAGAAGAACAAAAGGCTCTAGAAAACTGTCATTTTTTCTGTTGCATATTCTTTCAAACTTCTGTATCTGACAGAGTTCGTACTTTATTTCTGTTCTCTTCAGACACACAGAGAACACCTTCTGTAACGTTTATAAGCGTATCAAATTCTCTGTGTTACTTTTATTTCTTCATTGTAAACACTTTTTAAGCTATGAAAAACTATTTTGAGAGTGTTTCCAACATGATGATCTAATCACTACCACTGGGGCTACGGAGGAAGCTATTTTTCCAATAATAAAGTGGTAAATCTTATTTTATTTATTTATTGCAATTCTTTTACTATTATTTTCTTTGAATTAAAATTGGAAAAAAATGGTTTTTATCGATTGTGTTTTCTTTTGATGATTCATGTTGGGCTTAGAGATTTTGATATCTCATGCTTTCGATTTACAACTATTATTTTGAAAACCTAACTTTGGCAATATTTTGGATAAACTGAATATACGAGTTGCAAGATTTTTATCACTTGAAAAATTGGCTAATGGTGGAATCCTTAGTCTCAGTCCTTCCCATAATTTGAAATCAATTTTACTTTCATCTTCTTTATTTTTAGTTTTAAAAAATAGGTTTAAAAATCAAATCTTTACAAGTCCGAGTATCGAACCTTTTACCACTATTTAAAAATTACATCATTAAGTGTCTTGTGTTTTCTATTTCCATATTGTTCAATCTGTTTTGGGTATGAACTATATGTAGTGTTTTTGTTGTTATGGTGATGGTTTATGTGTGATGTTGTGATGTTGAGAGGACTTGATTTGACATGTCCTATAGCTTGACATGTTCTATAAGGTGTTTTTATCCATCTTATCTCAATAAATATGAGACTAATTATTATAGGGTGTATCTTTATGATCTCAAAATGATATCCTCATCCACTTGTCTCGAATTAAGCAGAATCACACATCTTGCATAGAGGTGAAGAGATAAGACTGGCAAGCTAACAACAAACTTCAATCTTACAACCACTTTATCTAATCTCTGTTTTGTTTATGCTTTGACCATGCTTAATGACTATCTTAAGTTTAATGCTAGATAAGGTTGAGACCTAGCTTGACATGTCCTCTAGCTTGACATGTCTTATGAGTTGTCTTTTGTAGCCATGAGGTGTCCTCCAACTCATAATGCAAAGGTTGGAATGACATGTGGCAAGCATGACTAGGACTCACTTCAAGCCTTATACGTTTATAAATAAAAATTTGTTTTCATCAATCATGATAAATAATGTGAGGAAATAGAAGTTGATAATGAGTTATGAAGGTTGAGTGTCTTGTGTTTTCTATTTCCTTATTGTTCAATCTGTTCTAGGTATGAACTATATGTAATGTTGTTGCTGCTATGGTGCTGGTTTATGTGTGATATTAAGTACGCTAATACTAGGTTCAAGCATGATTTCAGAATGTTGTTAGCTTTATATGAAGTTTAGTACTAAAGCATATGGGTTAAAAAGCTGAAATTGTAAGATAATCTCTATTTTGTTTATGCTTTAATCATGTTTAATAACTAGCGTAAGGTTAATGCTATATAAGGTTGAAAACTAGCTTGACATGTCCTCTAGCTTGACATGTCCTATTTTTCATTTGTAGCCATGAGGTATCCTCCAACTCATGATGGAAAGGTTGGAATGACATGTGGCAAGCATGACTAGGACTCACTTCTAGCCATAAAGAAAATTTTGTTTTCATCTATCATGAAGTAATGTAAGGAAATCGAAGTTGATAATAAGTCATGAAGGTTAAGTGTCTTGTGTTTTCTAATTCCTTATTGTTCAATCTGTTTTGGGTATGAACTATATGTAGTGTTGTTGCTGCTATGGTGCTGGTTTATGTGTGATGTTGTGATGTTGAGAGGACATGATTTGACATGTCTTCTAGCTTGACATGTCCTATTAAGTGTCTTTATCCCATTTAATCTCAATAAATATGAGACTAATTATTGTCGGGTGTATCTTTATGATCTCAAAGTGATATCCCCATCCACTTGTCTCGAATTAAGCAGAATTACACATCTTACATAGAGGTTAAGAGACAAGATTGGCAAGCTAACAACAAACTTCAATTTTACAAGCACTTTAGCTAATTTCTGTTTTGTTTATGTTTTAATCATGCTTAATGACTAGCTTAAGGTTAATGATAGATAAGGTTGAAAACTATCTTGACATGTCCTCTAGCTTGACATGTATTATGAGGTGTCTGATAGGTGCATAATTTACATTATTTAAATATCAATTTTCTATGCTTTTCTTTGTTATTTCTCTTGTATTTTGTGTATATTACGTTTGTTTTGAATTTTATAGGTATTTTGGAGTCACATGAAGTAAAAGAAAATAAATAGGAGCTTACGGCATTGTCTGGAGTCATTGGGCGTTGACGGGCACAAAACTAGAAGCACACAAGTCTCACTTGTATCACACTTATATCAAAACAGAGAATAGGGGGAAACCCACTATATTATAAAGAAGTGATATATGGAGTCAAAGGTGGACTTGAAAATTACTTAGGGGGTGCCTTGATCCAGTTCACTATTAAACCTAAAATTTAGGTCTCGAACAACAGTTCCTATATTTCATTTTCTGCCGAGTCTGCTTCATTGCTTTCTCACGCCGGCAGACAAGTCCAAGGGAACAGAGAAGATCACGAAATTGTGGCCGGAAAGCAAGAATTGGTGATAGTGAAAACAGGATGGAGAAAGAACTGATGGGTGTTAGAGATGAAAATGAATTTGTTAAAATTAAAATAGTCTTGATGGGATTGGATCTTAGGATCAAAGAGTCACTAGCCATTGAATTGGGTGGAAATAACAATTCCATTTTCACTCTTTAGTGAATGAAGAACCTTTGGTTAGTCCCACATTGGACAAACCAAGGATGAGTGCTCTCTTTATTACCACAAAATTGGTAACTAAGGGAGCGCCCTTAGGGTTTAGATGCTTTTGTGGTAGGGGAGGACTAAGGAAATGGGTTAGTGAATTGATGCATGCTTATCACACATGTGCGGTGCTTCGCACCGAAGCACGCACGCGGGTCGCGGGCTTGCGGAGCTTGCGTGTGTTTTGCGCGTGCTCGGCGTGTGCCAGCGTGAGCCCCATCAATACTTAATGGTTTTGTTTTGAATTCCTAAAATAAATTTATTTTACCGTTTTTTCATTAATGGTGATAAATTCGAAATTAATAAAAAATCTTTTAACTAATTACAATTAATTCGAGCTCACCTCTCTTCACCTATAAAAGCAAAAGAAATTCTCATTTGAAAAGCACCCCAGTAGCAGCCACTGTCCTGTCTACTTTTCCCCTCTTTTCGCTTTGATGTGCGCATTTGAGTGTTTAATTTCTTTACCTTCTTCTTCTATTATATTCGTTGTTAAGTTCATAGAGGGTCAACAAAGTTGTGCTAACTGAGTTGATAGCGGGCAGTTCTATCCTGGACATGATTTGTCAGTAGGGTATAGCATCACTCATTATTGAGGTGTACCCGACAAATATCGTGTTAAGGACAATTTGCTGAGCAGGTGGCTCTGCCCAATTAAGTGCTTCAAATTATCAGAGTGGTTCTAATTTTCTTAACGTTAACACAATTCAAGTTTCTGTTTAGTTATTTTCCTTGTTACAGATTTGCTACAACAATGGGTTAGGTCGAGTGTCTGATATGTATTTGAATTTAAAGATGCCAGCGAGAAGAATGTGATGCTGATAAAGAAATTCAGGTGAAGAAAAGAAGGAGTCTGATGGGTTTAGAGAATGGCCGAGAAACATGAAAGAACCAAGGTGAGATGGTTTATGAATCTGAATCTGTAATGGGTTTTCTCGGAGTTGAAAGAATCTCCCAACAGAGAAAGGGGTTTCAATTAAGATTGATGGTTGCTGTAATTTCTTCAAAGAAATCAGTGAAGAAGGTTGATGCTGTGAGATGGTTTTTAGTTGAGAAGAACACAGAGAAGGAGACAACGAGAAGAACAAGGCCTGTGGTTCGATGGAAGTGAAGATGGGTTCAGTCGATGGGTATTTGAGCTCGTGAAACAGAGATTCAGAATGGGTACCAACTTGTTTTGGTTTGGGCAGAGATTTTGGTTGTTAGCTGTGAATCAAAACAGATAAGAACATAAAAACAGTGAAGATTGAAGGAGACACTGTGGAGTTGTTTCCGTAACTGGGGTGGCAGTAAGAGTTTGGTGTGATGATTAATTGAATGAATGATGTCGATTGTGGTATGTGTTTGAACTCGACTTTGAAGGGAAGGAGTATTTGGTGTCTGAATCACCAACAAAACTCGGCCATCATCACCAACCAACGTGTGCGTAAGGTGTTCGAGAAATGTCTCAATGAGACTGCCAAGTCGTGAGAAGTGTTGGGCCTCTTTGACTATGAGATTGTCTGATTTGGTTTAGGAGATTCTTGGGCGTGTGTTCGAGAAATGTCTCAATGAGACTGCCAAGCCGTGAGAAGTGTTGGGCCTCTTTGACTATGGGATTGTCTGATTTGGTATAAGAGATTCTTGGGCGTGAGTGCGTGACTGATCTAATTTGGGCTTGACATACTTTTAGAAATTAAAGAGTTAAGAGTTTTAGAAAAGAGAGTTTTATTCTAAGAAGGATTCTACAGGGGAGAAAGTTTTATAAAAGCAACTTCAACAAGAGGGAGAGATATCTAGGTTTTCATCTAGTTCTCTTCTCACCTTTTCTATTTTCTTTTATAGGTTTCCGCAGGGAAGATTTCTCGACATCTAGGGTTTGCTATTTATTTCTTAAATTTAATTTTGTGAACTCCAAGTTATTATGAGTAGTTAATTTTGTAATTGGTTAGAGAATAGTTGGATTTTACAATACATGATTATATGATTGATAAATTAGTTTTGTCTTAATATTATCGATTATGATTCACTATAAATATCTCGTTGACTGATTGTTTGTTTAGTTAAGTTGCAAATTGATTGAACTCACACTCATATCTAAAGCTAATTTATGGTTTATTATACGTAAAAATGATATTCCTTGAATACAAGTAGCATGGTGTGGTTATTGCTTGTAGTGATACATCCTAGTACTCACATGTGAATCATGACCTTTGTTAAATTGAATTAGTGCGTTTTCCACGTTCAATTGCATTGATTAGCCTAATTTCATGAATCTTAATGCTCCTCAGGAATTAAACTTGATTAGTGCTTTTTACACGTTAGGTTGTTCTCTTGGTAAAATTCATATTCACATCTTTTAATGTGTTTGTTGATGACTTGAGGAAGTTTGCGTGATATTCTTACGATCAAGGTATTCTAGGGATTTTGATAATAAGAGATTAAATATCAATTCTAATTATTATTACAAGAACACGTTTTGTGAATGAAAACGGATACCTTGACCAATATTTTGAACTCTTTGATTCTTTTGTACAATTTCTTAGCTTTCCCAAATAGTTTAATTTACTTTTATTAAATCTGAAAATTCCTCCCGTTTACATAAGTTTTCAAAACATATAACAACCAAGACCTCCTCATGGGAATAATCCTTTCTTACCTCGTACTTCATAATAAATCATAAGTAGTGAGAAAGTAATTAATAATTTTGACGTGCAGACGACCACATCAGTGTCTTCTGTAACCATGAGGTGTCCTGCAACTCATGATGGAAAGGTTGGAATGATATGTGGCAAGCATGAATAGGACTCACTTCTAGCCTCATATGTTTTATAAAGAAAAATCTGTTTTCATCCATCATGATAAGTAATGTGAGGAAATAGAAGTTGATAATAAGTCATGAAGGTTAAGTGTCTTGTGTTTTCTATTTCCTTATTGTTCAATCTGTTTTGGGTATGAACTATATGTAGTGTTGTTGCTGCTATGGTGTTGGTTTATGTGTGATGTTGAGTATGTTAATACTAGGTTTAAGCATGATTTCAGAATGTTGTTAGCTTTACATGAAGTTTAGTACTAAAACATAGAAGTTAAGGAGCTGAAATTGTAAGCTAATCTCTGTTTTATTTATGCTTCAATCATGCTTAATGACTAGCTTAAGGTTAATGATATATAAGGTTGAAAACTAAATTGACATATCCTCTAGCTTGACATGTCCTATGATGGTGTCTTTTTTAGCCAGGAAGATAGTTTTATCCTTGATAAGATTCTATGTTTTGTTTATGCTTTAATCATGCTTAATGACTAGCTTAAGATTAATGCTAGATAAGGTTGAAAACTAGCTTGACATGTCCTCTAGCTTGACATGTCCTATGAGGTGTCTTTTGTAGCCATGAGGTGTCCTCCAACTCATGATGGAAAGGTGGGAATGATATGAGTCATGCTTGCCATCCCACCACCATCATCAACATCTCATCATCAAATAAACTATAAACCGAAAGATTGTCAAAAATTCTAACATAATATGAGGATGGGGATATCATTTTGACTGCTTAATCATGTCCATGTCAGAATATTTGGAATTAGTTCAGGTGGAGAAAAACTATTTCTTTGAACAAGGATGGTCGGGATTTGTGGTTGATAACCACGTGCAAAGTGAGGATTTATGTGTTTTTGAATATGTTGAGGAAAAAAAAGATGAAGTTTTAATCTTTGATCACTCAAATAGATGTAAAATAGATGTTGCATCTCATGTCGTTCCCAGCCGAGCATCAAGTAGTACTCCTTCTGCAACAACAACAAATAAGGGGAAGGAAAACGCAGTGGAGGATGAAGGTAAATTTATTCAACTTGCAATTGTCAAATTTTTTTTTTATAACTTCCATTATATAAGTGTCCATTCTTTGGATATAGTTGAACCAAATCCAGGACCTTTTGTATTACAAAGACGCGACGTCACAGAGGAAAACTTATTCGTCGCATTGGATGCAATATTGGTGTTTCAATCTGTAAAACCATTTACTCTAGTGGTCATGCAAACCTCCCATGTTTAAACTGATTTTTGTGTGGTCAGTTTCTCATGTTCAACATACTTTGTCAATACATATGGTTTTTGTTCATCCGTATCATCTTTTCAGCTTAACATCCATTTATTTTTCGATGCAGCCATTGCCCATCTCATTCTTGAATGAGAGTCTTATTGCACACAATGAAGCTACGATGAATGTGAGGGATCCTCTTGGACGAGCATGGCATGTGCAGATAGCCGGGAGTGAAGATGGTAAGTATGGGAAACATAATACTGGGTGGCGCGACCTTTCCTACACTAATAACATCGAAGTTAATGATGTCTGTATCTTCAAACTCGTTAGAGAAGACGAGTTACAGTTACATCTTTTCAGGGTCATCGAAGAAATCAAACCTTTGATTAAGAAGTAATCCAGAGAGTAATACTCTACTAGTAAGATGTGGATGACTGTATTAACTGTGAAGTCTCAATACTTATTACTGGAGGTATAACTAATAGGAACTAGACTTCAGACTGCAGAATGTGAAAATCTTGTTTTGTTTCAGACTGCAGCAGACTTGAAAAACCATATTACTGAATAGAATATCAATCATATTCTTATGAAAAAGCTATCTCTTATTGTTTTTCGTCTTGACTATCCATACTTGATACCAAACCACTATACCTACATATGAAGTATTCCACTGATTTTCATTTCAATGATCCATTCATGGTCTAAATTTTATATGCACATGGGAGAAAAGAATGCACAAAACCATAACTCATAAACCAAACAAAAAGTGATTGAGGATTGCATAAGAATTTTGGAAACCAAGAAGAGATTAAAAAGAACAAAAAATAGTAATCTTATGTAATAAACTTTGCAATTAACAAACCCACATTGAAGTATGAGTTGCAACGATATCAAAGTTTAAAACACTCAAATCCAAAACAAAAACTAGACTACGGAATTAACACTGAATCCATTTAAAAAGCACGAGCTTGCTCTAATCAAACAATTCATCATCATCGTCGGGAAGAGGCTATTCCCTTGCTTTTTCTAATTCAATTTCATTATGTCATTACATATCCAAGTCAATGGCAACATCAGGAGGGGCAAGAGATGATGACTCTATATAGTGAATGTTAGCATCAACTGCAAGCTTTCTAGCAAGGTATAAGAAAGGCTTCTCAAAGTTCTGTTGTTCTTTCCATAAATCTCATAGTATTGCATATTCTTCTTCCCGTGGAAGGTAACTTGCTTCACTTTCACTTGTCTGTTCTTGACATCAACCTTGTTTCCACAAAGAACAATTGGGATACTCTCGGAGACCCTACAATAACAACCATATAAATTTTAATGCAATAAAAATGTATAACATATCTTTTAACACAAAGAACAATTGGATAAACTTTTAGCTAAAGAACCAGAAAAAAACAAGAAAATAAACATACCTGCAGAGATCTCTGTGCCATGTTGGGACATTCTTGTATGTCAATCAAGCAATAACGTCGAACAAGCTTATTGCACATTGCCCATGGATACTACACGAGTTAAAGAGATTCAATCAAGTTATGTATGGAAACATAAAAGAGAAAGAAACAATACATAAGACAAAGATGAAAGAAGAATCTTACTAATATCCATCTCTAAGACCACCAAATTTCTCTTCACCAGCAATATCCCAATAGTAGAACCTAATCGGTCCAATGTTAGTGGAAATCCAAATGATGAACATCAACACCAATTGTAGCTGCAAACAATTAAAAAAAAACTCACCAATAAAATACAAACTAAGAATCAATCAAAAACAAATTAACAAATTAATTAGAGAAAACTGGTCATATACGTTAGTATTTCTTCTCAAATTCTCCAGTAAGATGTTTTTTGACAAAAGTCGTCTTTCCAGTTCCACCATCACCAAAAATCACAAGCTTGAAACTAGCATAATCAACGTTTTTTTAATTTGGACGTGCCTAATTACAAACAAAACACAAAGTTAATTAAGGAAAAGAAAGAACAAAGGGAACCTTAATTAGGTTGTTCTTAAACAGAGATATAAAACGAAAACATACCATTGATGATCTTCTTCGTGTGATCCTGTATAAAGAATGATTACCGAGAGAGGTTTCTGGGTGAAGGAGAGGTTTTTAGATGTGAGAATTATTTATGGAGGAGTTTGGTATTTATAGAGGCTATGACTGCTTTATTATTAAGTTGGATCTCGGCTTTATTTTGACGCGAAAGAGATGCGCAATCCTAACTTAATGATTTTAATCACAAATAGTTTAATTTAATTGTACAAACTTGAAATAACTTAATTTTTAACATACAGAGGGAATACCATGTCCCCCTTAATCATTTTGACAGCAGTTTACCAACCAAATTCTCTTTCTGAAAGGGGCAGAACGTGCACGAATAACAGTTAGCAAAATCCCTGGTAAAGACAAAGATTCTTGGTGGATGGGGATATATTTTGTGTTTTCTGTTTTACCTTTTAATCTTTGATCGCTCCAACGGATGTGAAAGAGATGGGAAGCTCATGTCGTTCCCTGCCGAGAATCAAGTAATAAGCCACATTTTGTATGATTTATCTCAATTCTTTTTATTGATAATGCTCGATTATGTACTAATTGAGTTATTTTATGTGTTTGTAGGTATTTTTGGAATAATATACAATTGTGGAAAAATTGTCTCAAAAAGTACTAAAGGCACCCGGAAAGTTTATAAAGGAACCCAAAGTGATAAAGGCACCCCAGTTCTGGATAGGGCACCCCCTTTTCCATCATTTTCAAATTGAGTTTTGGCGGGAAAGTTTTCTTCTCAAGATAGCGTAACTTAACTACTTGGTATTTTGGGTAAAATTCAAGAGTTCAAGGCGTGATATTCTCTTACTTGTTTTTGTAAGAGTTGTACGAATCTTAAAAACTAAACAAGACCAAGAAAATCTGGTGAAGTTAGTGAATCAGGAAAGTTATTTATATTCTCGGGTTTGGTTTTAAAAGAAGATATTATCTTGACAAGACTTAAAGCAAAGCTATTATTCTCGAGCCGTTAAAGGAAACAAAATAAATATTTGGTCGAGATAAAATCAGGACCGAGATCATATGGAAGAAAAACTCAACGCAGAAAAGAAGAAAATATTCCCGAGTTATTTTTGAGAAGATATGGGAATTAAACTCAAGATATTTGGCCCTGGCGTTTATAAGTAGGTGTTGGGGGAGCATTAGAGGGGGATTGAGTGACTGGGGGAGGTAACAGAGAATTACAAAGAAGAAATCAAGAAATCAAGAAATTGCAGAGAAGCTACTGCTGGTGAAGAAGAAGAAGAACTTCGTCTTAAAAGCTTCTGTGATCTTTTATGTTCCTTTCAGTGACAGAAAAGAGATACCTATATTTGTTGGTGTTTTATTCTTCTTTGTAACGTTTATAAACGTCTCAAATTCACTGTATTATTTTTTTTACTTTTCTTCTTCTCAAGCACTTTTGAGCCATGTTTTCATCTTTTGATAGAGTATTTATCATGATGATCTAAACCGCAACACTGGGATAATGGATGAAGCCTTATTTCATGATTGTGGTAAATATATTAATTCTTTTATGACTTTTTGCAATTGATTTAATTGAAATTATGATTTTCATTAATTGGTTTTCATTTAATTTGATGGATCATGCTTAGCTTAAGTGTTTTGATGGTTTATGCTTAGGATTTATGGTCAATGTTTTAAAAATCTACCTTGGCAAAGAATCAGAGTCAATATTTCTATAATTTGAGCTATAATTATCTAGAATTAACATTTGAACCACATGAATATGAAAAAGCGTGGAATCCCGAGTCCCAGTTTCTCGTAATATTATTATCATTAGAATTTAAGTCTAAAGTTCATTATTCACAAGTATGAGTATCAAGTTTGCCGCCGACGCAAACTTGTTTTTAACTTTGTTTTTAGGTTTAGGTTTATCTTTGTTAGTAGTTTTATTTTAGATTTTTATTCTTTTGTTCTATTTTACGTTTTTTTGGGTATCTGTCTTTTTGTTGCAGGCTTTGGATCAAAAACAAATTAGAGCCAAATAAAGGTTCAGATTTGCGATTGATGAAAATACTTGGGGGATTAAAGCTAAAGACAAAGCGAAAAGAGCGGAGAAAAAAACAAAGAATTTTATTTATTTTTATTAGTTTTTATTTTCTTTATTTCTATTTTGGACTTGTATATTTTGTTTTCTTGCTTGCTTGCTTGTTTTATTTTATTTATTATAAAAAAGAAGAAAAAAGAAAAAGCACTCGTGTACATACCATTTTGCATCATCAAATCACCGATTGTTAGGAAAACTCGTGGATAAGTAAGCTGAACCCGTGCCTTGGGCCTGATGGGAGTTACCAGCTGAAAGTCCACCAGCCTCAGCCTTGTACCTTTGACCAGTCTTTAACTGCCCAAGCTTACCTAAAATAGTGAACCCCAGCATTTGCATGTGCACAATTCTTTTTATACACTAGTATTTTTATTTGTGTATGCCTCGTTGGATTCATGTAGGAAATAGACTTGAAGAAAACGATCTTTTTTTTAAGTCCAACCCGTTACACGGATTTAGGTGGTACAACCGTTTTTGCTGAAATGGGTGGTAATAATGAGAATGAGGTCCAGGTGAACAAAACCATTAGCGATCGTATGAACCCATCTAGAGTGTACGTGACCCATGGGTAGTTTTACCAGCCACTACTGTCAAATTTGATATTAAACCCGAGACAATTGGCATGCTTCGTACATTTAGGGGTTAGAGAATGAGAGCATGTATACCCACATAACAGACTTCGAAATGATTTGTGAAACAATGAATTATCTAAATGTCTCCAAAGATGTACTTAGGTTGTGTTTGTTTCCCTTATCTCTTGATGATAAATCCAAAGAGTGATACATTTTATTCCTTCTAAAACAATCCCCACCTGGAATGGTCTTGTAGAGGTTTTTGTTAAGAAATTCTACCCACACCATAAGACTGATGTTGTTCGTCAGTCTATTCAAACCTATAAGCAAAATTAGGTGAAAACATGCACGATTATGTTGAGAGGTTTAATGAATTGTTATACCACTGTCCACATCGCGGCTTTGAGAAAGCCCACATGGCCTAAATTTGTATGAGGGCCTGGATAGTGAGACTCGTATGTAGGTAGAAAAAATGAGTGGTAGAGAATTCACCCTTCAGGACCCAGATAAATGTTTTGACTCGTTTATCGAGTTAGCTGAGAAAACTCGGCAGTGGCCTTTAATGAGAGAACCAGAAATATCCAGGAATCCTATCCATAGGGTCGGTGGAGTTTATGATGGGTCAGATATCCTTAAGCGTCTAGAGGCCTTAAAGATGAATCAAGGGTCAAACCATGCTAGATACGAAGAACAAGCCCATGCTCTTTATAACAACTCTAGGTTTGAAAACCGTCAAAAATTTGACCCATATTCAGAAACCTATAACCCTGGTTGGAGAAACCATCCTAATTTTTCCTGGTCTAAGGGTCAGAATCAAGGTTAGTCTAGTAATTCTCAGGATTCCCCAGGTTTTGGCTATACTAAGAATCCTTCAGGTCCATCCCAGTTTCAGAACCCGTCAGATAAGAGAATCATGAGTTTAGAATAGTCTTTCTCCATGTTATCTCTGAGCATTGCAAAGTTTCAGCAATCTATTGAACAAAGTTTAGAAGTATAATAGTGAGTTTTTGACAAGGGCTAGAATTGTAAAATCACCCTTTACTGAGCAATAAGAATTTATATGTGCATATTCATGCACAATTGATGTAATAAAATATAGTGGTAAAAAGAGGTTCGTTTCTCGAACTTGTAAAGG
>JAJJMC010021751.1:1298360-1321623 GCA_023531435.1 Papaver californicum | reverse complement strand
CTTAATAGAAACTAAGGTGCAATTTAGACACTAAAATGTGTCTATCACTTGCTTGATATAGAATATTGTGCTTCCATGTATATTCTGCAAGTGAATTGAGAACACAGATTCCACCTAAATATTCTAAATTGGCCCTGTAGCCTTATCAATACTCATAATATCCATGTTGTATCGAACTAGTCTCAAGTCGCATAAAATTCAACAGTTGAATTCCTTGAACTTGCATCGAATGAACATTGATGTTCTAGCAACATATATTAAACCTTGAAATACATTATAGCTTAACGCCTCATTCGCAACGAATGCACTTCAAACTGCTTTTCTGAGCTTAAATATGTTACTCTAGCGCTATGCTTAAAAAATAAGCCACAAATAATACACCACACTCTCTGATACGCCATAATCGAGAATAAATTTCGTAAAAGATGTATTGAATCTCTCATTTAGGCTAACCCTAGCCTTTCCTCATATTAACGCCAAGATATCACTAGCCATTCGGCTTAGCATCGCATTGGCACTAGTTAGCCACAATAGCGCTAAAAGCGCTAACTTTCCTGGCGCTAAACCCTAGCACCCGAGAGGTGCTAACTAACCAAAAATGGTCCTAGCTAGTATATTTTAGCCTAATAAGGCCTTATCCCACATATGGTCAACTTAGCACCTCAACCGTAGAACCAAAGTGCTAACCCTATTTTTTAGCAACAAAAGTTAGCGCCCTTGCGCTAATGGCCTTAGCTAGCGCCCTTGTGCTAATGGCCTTGGAGGCCAACATACTTGGCTAACCTCTTGGACAACGCATTTGATGTCCAAACTCCTTTGCGTTAAGCGCCCCTGGTGTCTAACCTCTAGGCCAACGCCCATGGCTATGGCTAGCGCCCTTGCCGCGTTTGACTAACCTCTTGGACAACGCCCTTGGTGGCTAACTCCTTGGCCAACTCCCTCGCTTCCCATGTGGCCAACCCCTTGGCTAACGCATGCGGCTAGCTTCCTGCACTAAGCGCCCTTGATGGCCAACGTTCATGGCTAATGGCCTTTGCGCCAACCCTTGTGGCTAATCCCTTGCGCTAACGCCCATGGCTATGGCTAGCGCCCTTGTTTCCCTTGATTTCTAACCCCCTGGCACTAGCACCCTTGTCCTAGCTTCAATGCATTTCTAACAAAACCCAATGTGCTTCTAAGGCTAATACATCCTTAGCCATACTTAGCGACTTAGCTACAAATATATTTTTGATAAAACCTCAGTGCTAACTATACAATTGAAATGCTAACTTCAAACCTTCTTGGTGCTAGCTTCCGATCCCTAGTACAATTAATATTTACCAAAAGCTATGCATGTTGGTCTTATTTCTGAGATGTTAGCACACCATCCTTTTATGTTAAGAAAGTTAGCACCTTCTTATTTGTGCTAGGTAGCTAGTGTTGGCTTTGATAGCTACTTTCCTCAGAAATGTTCCTTTTCTCTCAATATAGGTCATACATTGAGTCTTCTATGAATTTCAGCAGGTTTCCTTGCTTGAGGAACCCTTTACAACATCTGGCCTCAAAGGCCTCTCAGACTTATGATAAATCATTTATAAACTAATAAATATGCAATTTTACTTTCAAACAAGTACATGATTACTAAAATTCCCAGACTCAACACTAATCAGTCTGGTTATCGATCAAGTGACTCGTACAACTTACCTCACTGACTTAGAAAGTCATTTGACTTGACTTGACTTAATCAAAAGCACGAGATATCAAATACAACATGGGGGGATTCTCATTGGGGTATTGGTCTGGCGGTCTAAGACATCGTGGGTGGCGACACAACCCCCACAAACAAGAAGGTAATAAGAAGTGGGCGGTCACAAAGCGGTTGAGAGGATGATTGATAGACACATTTTAGTGTCTAATTTGCACCTTAATTTCTAGTGAGTTAGTATTCGATTTTGTGTCTATTACGTGTTTTATTGCTTTTGTAGGGACATTAGAAGAATAAAGATTTGTGGAAAAATTGGCTCAAAAAGTGTTCAAAGCACCCGGGAAAATGGATCAAGGCACCCACACTTTGGATTGGGGCACCCTTGGATCGGGATGGGCTGGATCGGACCAACTTAGCGGGTCAACTCGGCCCAGTCAACTCGGTCAAAGTCAGTTGACCGAGTCAAACCCAGTTGACCAGGTCAAAGCTTCATCGGCAAAACATGACTCAAATCAAATCGCAATTTTGATGGGATTTCAGCAAATTGATAAGTACCCAATCTAATTGAAGGTTCGTATAATCGATTAGAAGCTCTAGAAGCCGAAGATAAGGGCTGGAGAATCATGAATTTGGACGGGAAAAGGAACATGTTTCGGTTTTGGATAACTATTGATTTCTCGTCAAATCACCGAGTTCTAATGGGATTAGAACATCCTAGAAGACTCACAGGGCCTATATAAAGAGTTTACAATCCTCAGAATCAAAGTACGAAGCTCCAGAACCACTTTTGCTATTTTCCGATCAAATTCCGACATCGGCCGGTCACTGCTGCTGCTCCCGGTGATCGGTGTTCTTCATCATCGCCGCTGAAGAAGAAGACAGTGCAACAGTTTTAACTGTTGCTGTTTCAAATCTGTCTGTCACCATTTCTTCTCTCTTTTGTTGCTTGAAACTGTGCTGTAACAGTTGAACTCTGTTCCTGTGACGTTTATACCCGTTGCTGTTTGGCTGTTGCACTATTATTTCATCTTGTAATTGATATTTTGAGCAATGAAATCAACTTTTGAGCAATCTTTTTCCACCATGAGCTAAGTCTATTTACTGGGATGATGGATAAGGTAATTTTCTCAATTTTATGTGATTTAATTATTTTCTAATAATTATTTATAATTCTTTTATCATTAAAATTGCATAGTTTTGAATAGTAAAAACGGTTTTCTTTCAACAGTTGTGCTTTTGCTTGATGGATTATGCTTAGTTAATTAATTTTGATAATCCATGCTTGTGATTTACCTCTGTTTGTTAGCATAACAAAACCAATTTTGGCAATTATTTGGGCTTCAATTAATTTAAAAAGAATTATCTGATTAATCACATAGGTTGTTAGAATTACCTGATTCCTGATTCCTGGTATTTTTAAAATTATTCAAAAAATCATCTTTAGGTTATTTAGTCTTTTTCTTACTCCTGGAATTTTCTAGAGTTAGTTTAAATCATTATTTTCTAAAATCATCACCTTCACAAGTTCGAGAATCGAATCTTTATTTACCACTTCTAAAATTACATCAATGATGACTAGTGGTCAGACAGGTCTTCCCTACTTTTCGGGAATCGCCCCACTACAATCTTCACAATCATCACTTCTCCACCTCTTCCTAACTTTCACGACTTACGAGAATATCAGTGTGTCCTCTTTAAACTATAAATAGATGATTCCCATCTATTCGAAACAATATAGAATGAGATAACCACATAATCAGTCTGAAAAAACCAAAAACTCATAGAATTAGTGATTCAGAGAATCTATTCTTCTTCACATACTACTGATATTTCACAACCTTCTTTGCTTCCCTCCCCTAAGACCTACCTAAATCCTTTCCATCTTTGTAATCGAAGAAGGGCCATTTCTTGGTTTTGGCTCGTCCTTTTCGAGCTTGATCTCTCGAACCTACTTGAAAGTACCACTTTGCAGTACATTTGTTTTTACTCAAAAACAACAAATATGGCTCAGGCTAACTCTCATGCTATTTTCGATTTTCGAAATCAGGTTAGTCAGTTGAATGAGTCTTTGAGAGAAAAAGATAAGTTTCCTAGTCAGACACAACCCAATCCTAGAGAAGTTCATGAAGTATCTTCTGGAGAGAAACTGTTCAATCATTTGAACTCTGTTACAACCCTTAGAAGTGGAAAGGTAGTTGACAACAAGGTAACCATGCCTAAGAGTTGACATGTTGTAGTTCCACCCTCTACTTCCCAAGAGGAGCTAGTAGATGAAGAGACTGAAACAAGTTCTAAGGATTTCTAAGTAGTTCCTGGTAGGACTAATTTTGTGCATAGAGCCCCATATCCATAGTTGTTAGATCCAACAAGAAAGGAATCGACTTTCAACGAGATAATGAAAATATTTAAGCAGGTGAACATCAACATTTCGTTATTAGAAGCAATTAAGCAAATGCCTGCTTATGCCAAGTTCCTTAAAGATCTTTGTACATGAAAGTGTAAGCTTAATGTCCATAAGAAAGCCTTTTTAGCTGGTCAAGTAAGTTCAATCCTTCTGACCAAATACCCCCCTAAGTATAAAGACCCTGGATGCCCCACCATATCTTGTGTGATTGGTGGTCACGTGGTTGATAAGGCATTGCTTGATTTAGGAGCTAGTGTTAACTTACTCCCATATCATGTGTACACCCAGCTAGGTCTTGGTAAGTTGAAACCGACCAAAATGACACTGCAGTTAGCAAATAGGTTTTTCAAAGTCCCTCGTGGTGTCATAGATGGTGTTCTTATTGAGGTTGATAGGTTCATTATCCAGTGGAATTTTTTGTTCTAGATACCGATCCTGTTCAGGACCAAAGTGCTCAAATAGCGGTGATTTTAGGTCGCCCATTTTTAGCTACATCCAATGTTGTCGTCAACTGTAGAACCGGACTTATGAACATATCTTTTGGTAATATGACTACTGAACTAAATGTCTTTAATGTTATTAGACAGTCTTCTGAGATGGATGATTTAGAAGAGGTGGACATGATTAGCCTTTTGTTCGTGATCCTTTAGCCTGCACTATGTTTGACAATCCATTATTTGATAAATCTTTCAGTGAATCATAGGAAGTCGATGATCTTTTGCAAGAGAATTTCTTTGATAATCCATTATATGATTTTGATGATGGTGTTCGTTTAGATGACCAGTCCACAAAAGGAAACAGGTATTGTGCTGACCTTACGGATCCTAGAATCCAACCAATAGTTTTTGGTCAATTTGAGAGTAGTGTTTACCCTAAGTTTGGGGTAGTGGTGTTCGTGTGATCGTCAAGTATCCCTATTTGAAGTCCCTAACTTGGGACTCAAGCTTTGTGCGTCTAAGGTATTACTTGAGTTTCTTCAGACTCCAAAACCTGATCCTCTTGATATTGTCCATGAGGAAATCCAACTATTAGAAAACTGTCGTTTGGCTGAACCTGTTTATTAAGACACTCATATGGAAGATAAATGGACACCCTAGATAAATTCAGTTGTCTTGAATGAAACCTTAGATAAGGTT
The DNA here is from genome assembly GCA_023531435.1 of Papaver californicum. Lineage (NCBI taxonomy): Eukaryota > Viridiplantae > Streptophyta > Magnoliopsida > Ranunculales > Papaveraceae > Papaver > Papaver californicum. Next base: position 1,316,399 of record JAJJMC010021751.1, on the reverse strand, counting down.
GTGCTCAGTTTGTTTATTTTTCTGATCCAGTACAGGTGTCTTACATTGTGTCAGCTCTATTTTGTATTGTTGACCCACAGTTATTTCGGCTATTGGTATATGATTTTGAAAGGTGACTAGCCATTTTGTAGTATTTGATGTCTGGCTGAAGACTTTAAACTTAGCACTTCTTTGGAGGTAACCCATGCTCATGCGACACGGTAATATCCTTCTTTAACTTTTTTCTTCATTTGGTAACAATTTCTTCTTGTTCATGCTTTTAATTTCATCTTTAAAACATTGAGGACAATGTTATATTTAAGTTTGGGGGTAAGGGAGAAAATTTTAGTCCAATAATGAAATTCCAAAATTTAGAAACTTGTGAACAATTCAGGATGACATTGGCCATTCTAAGTAGATGGAAACAAACTTCTTGGTTGTAGGAGTTGAGGGACCCAACTAAATTATCTATTTATAAAAAGACATAGCTCAAGTGTTAGAAAATACATGATAGTCGTCACCGTATCTCGGAGTCGTCACCATATCACGTTCTGTTTCTATTTTTACTACCTTTTGCGTTTCTTTAATTGATTTGGTGGGGCACTAGTATCAAACTTGATTGAGATCAAACCCTATTATTTTAATTGAACTTGATCAAAATAAATAAAAAATAAAAAAAATGACACTTAGATAACAATATGCGTGTGTTCTCCTTGTCTTCGTCGCCTAAGCAAGCGTGGAACGCAGGATCCATGGGAACTATCATGTAATCTGCTGAAAAGGAGCATGGGCTTAGATTCAAAATATCTAATCATGTTGTCGGAAAAAAAATATAAAAAATAAAATAATTGTATATACTCAATAAATCGACCGCTGGGGCCCTTGTATATACCAACTGTGTTGATACTAGAATTAGGATTTAGACCAGTGGGTGCGTATCTCAATCATTTAGAGTTCATCTTAGCATGATGTTCATACAAATTTTTGGGAAACACCGTTCACCTTAGTCAACATGCGCACACTTGTATCTTCATATCCATCTTCTTAATTTATTCATGTGATTGTGGTTGTTAGATTCCGAGTATCGTGGTCCATTGTATGACTTTCTGAGTAATGCTTTGTTTTCTTATATATAAATTTTAGTACGCTTGAGTGCAAACTCGTGTACAACAATTAGATTCAAAATAGGGTAATTCCTTCCATAGCCAAAGAATTTAGTTGCCAACTAAATAGCATGTTTAGTATCTACCCTCAAACGTTCACAAGTAGCTAAAATTTGGAGTAAAAGTTTTATGGGTATACCTCTTGTAAACCCTCACGAGAGAAAACTCTTCCACTAGGGACACCTAGGGGTTTAAAGGCTTGTTACACACGCTAAGTGCAATCGCGATGCCTGCGACAGTGAGTTAGGATTTTTATTTTCTATATTAAATTTGCTCGAGGACTAGCAAATAATAAGTTTGGGGATATTTGATAAGACATATTTGTGTATCTTATTTGTCTCAATCCTTTTTATTGACAGTGCTCGATTGTACACTAATTGTGTTATTTATGTGTTTGTAGGTATTTTTGGAAGAATAAATAATTGTGAAAAAATTGGCTCAAAAAGTACTAAAGGCACACAGAAAGTTGATAAAGGCATCCCAAAGTGATAAAGGCACCCTAGTTCTGGATAGGGGCACCCCCTTCTCTATCGTTTTCAAATTGAGTTTTGGCGGGAAAGTTTTCTTCTCAAGACAGCGTAATTAAATTACTTGGTATTTTGGGTAAAATTCAAGAGTTCAAGGCGGGATATTCTATTAACTTTTCTGCAAGAATTATACGAATCTTAAAAACTAAACAAGACCAAGAAAATCTCGTGAAGTTAGTGAATCGGGAAAGTTATTTTATTCTCGGGTTTGTTTTAAAAGAAGATATTCTCTCGACAAGACTTAAAATAAAGTTGTTATTCTCGAGCTGTTAAAGGAAACAAAATAAATATTTGGTCGAGATAAAATCACGACCGAGATCATATGGAACAAAAACTCAACGCAAAAAGGAAGAAAATATTCCCGAGTTATTTTTTAGAAGATAGAAGAATTAAACTCGAGATATTTGGCACTTGCATATATAAATAGGTGTTGGGGGAGCATTAGAGGGGGATCAAGTGATTGGGAGAGGTAACAAAGAAGAAATCAAGAAATTGCAGTGAAGTTGCTGATGATGAAGAAGAAAAAGAACTTTGTCGTAAAAAAAAAGAACTTCGTCGTAAAAGCTTCTGTGATCTTTTCTGTTCCTTTCAATGACAGAAAAGAGACACTTATATTTGTTGTTGTTTTATTTTTCTTTGTAACGTTTATAATCGTCTCAAATTCATTGTATCAATTGTTTTTGGTTATTTTCTTCTTCTCAAGCATTTGTGAGCCATGTTTTTATCTTTTGAGAGAGTGTTTGTCATGATGATCTAAACCTCAACATTGGGATGATGGAGGAAGCCTTATTTCATGATTGTGGTAAATATATCAATTCTTTTATGACTTTTTACAATTGATTTTAATTGAAATTATGATTTTCATTAATTGGTTGTCATTTAATTTGAGGGATCATGCTTAGCTTAAGTGTTTTGATGGTCTATGCTTAGGATTTACAATCAATGTTTTAAAAATCTACCTTTGGCAAAGAATCAGAGTAATATTTCTATAGTTTGAGCTACAATTATCTAGAATTAATATTTGAACCACATGAGTATGAAAAAAGGGTGGAATTCTAAGTCCTAGTTTCTCGTAATATTATTATCATTTTTTTTTTATTTGCTAGCTAAATTAGAATTTAAGTCTAAAATCCATTCTTCACAAGTCTGAGTATCGAACTTTTCTTACCATTTGTCTATAATCACATCATCAAGTAGTACTCCTTCTGCAACAACAAGTAAGGGGAAGAAAAAGGCAGTGGAGGATGAAGGTAGAGTTATTTAATTTTCAAAGGTCAATTTATCTTTTTATAACTTCCATTGTTTATGTGTCCATTCTTTGGATATAGCTCAACCGTTGGTGATTATTACGTTGCTAAACTTTTCTTTAATTATGATTAAGCAACGTTAATAAATAATTTAAGCAACGTTTATAACCATTGCTTTAATTAATTTAAGCAATTTTTATAAAGTTGCACTACACATTGCTTCAATGTGCAACACCGTTTTTGCAACGAACATTTCCGTTGCTTAAATTCTGGGGGACAGAAATATTCGTCCCTAAATGGTCAAAATGGTGTAGTAGAGGTAAAGCAGCATCGACAAATAAACGGATGTGAAGCTGAAAACAGGATACAGATGAACAAAAACCCTCTCTATTGACAAAGTATGTTGAAAATGAGAAAATAACCACACAAAAATCAGTGTAAACATGGGAGGTTTGCATAACCACTAGAGTAAATATTTTTATGGATTAAAACCCCAATACTGCATCCAATACGACGAATAAGTCTTCATCTGTAATGTCGCGTCTTTGTGATACAAAAGGTCCTGGATGTGGTTTAGCTATATCCAAATAATGCACACATAAACAATGGAAGTTGTAAACAAGATAAAATGACATTTGGAAGTTGAATAACTCTACTTTCATCCTCCACTGCCTTTTCCTTCCCTTTACTTGTTGTTGCAGAAGGAGTACTACTAGATGCTCGGCTAGGAACAACATGAAATGCATCATCTCTTTCACATCCATTTGAGCGATAGAATGAAAACATACCATTGATGATCTTCTTTGTGTGATCCTGTGTAAAGAATGATTACTGAGAGAGGTTTCTGGGTGATCTCCCATGTACATAAAAATTTAGACCACAAATGGATCATTGAAATGAAAATCAGTGGAATACTTCATATGTAGAGCTAGTGGTTTGGTATTAAGTATGGATAGTCAAGACGAAAAACAATAAGAGATAGATTTTCATAAGAACATGATTGACATTCTATTCAGTAATATGGTTTTCAAGTCTGTTGTAGTCTGAAGTAAAATAAGATTTTCACAGTCTGCAGTTTGAAGTCTAGTGCATATTATCTATACCTCCAGTAATAAGTATTAAGATTTCACGGTTAATACAATCATTCACATCTTACTAGTACAGTACTACTCTCTGGATTACTTCTTTATCAGGGGTTTGATTTCTTCGACAACCCTTAAAAGATGTAACTGTAACTTGTCTTCTCTAACGAGTTCGAAGATGCAGACATCATTAGCTTCGATGTTATTGTTGTAGAAAAGATCACGCCACCCAGTACTAAGTTGCCCAAACTTACCATCTTCACTCGCAGCTATCTGCACATGCCATGTTCGCTCCTATGATGGATGTCATTTTACGATTTATATTAATTATAATACAATTGTTATAATTTTTATATTTGTAGTTAAAGAGAACTTTCCTACACCAATTCTTATGCAGAGAACTTGTGTAAAAATATAATTATTATTAGTTATTGACATCAACTAACAATAAACCTAATACCATAAGTGAAAACTATAATTGATGCAGCATTGGACAATTGAAGTTTATAATAAACCTATAAATGTACTAATAAATATCAAACCAATATATAAATATCAGTAATATTGATAACATATTACCAATATGTATAAACTAGAAACCTTTCTATATTAATATTTTCCCGACAAATAATTAACAATTTTAATATATATCTTATTATAACTCATATGAAATTAAAATAATACTATAACTATTATATCTTATTATTAATTAGGTATCACCCCGGCTTACAGCCGGGGCTCAACCTTTTAGTGGTAGCCGACATTTAAGGACCTCAACAATTATACAGTCTATTTGCAATCTGCATACTCAAATATATTTTTTTAAACTCATTAACCTGTGACATATCCAGACTGATTAATACTCTAGTTTCTATCAAAAAAATTAATACTCTAGTTGTTGTGGTCGTATCCAATCTAACTGTGCATGTTACATAGTATAACTATTTGTTAGTTAAATTACTAAATATTTCTATTATCTTTATGGTATGGTTGGTTAGAATAAAATCGTTAACTCCGAAACTCATTAATAAACGCTCCAGTAATTATAACAATTATTGGGACATTTGTGTGATCATCTACAACTATTGATTTGCACCATTCACCCCAAAGAGTTACCTTCATATTAACTCCTCTGTCACATCAAAAGTAAGAATAATCACCATTCATTAACATTCCGATTAGATCGTATTTTTGATTCGAATATTACTTACTTTGCATTTTCGATTGATATCTCCCTCTTTGACACTTCATCAGACTTTTTTTTACTATTGAATGCTACTATAACAACCTCCAAGAAATAAAAAGAAAAAGAAAAATGTATTCAACTACTCGAGTGTGTTACTGTTGTTGTAAATTACTTCGAGATATATAAATTTTGGAGAGATATAATCGTATTTTGTCTTTCAAATGAAAAATACGTTACTGGATCTATGAAGGTGAAGACGTTATTCAGAAATAATGTATACATCCTGATCTCGTCGCAGAAGAAACACGTTACAATGATGTCGATTTATAACAATAAAGATAATAGGCTTTTACTTTCAAAAATAATAGTGAATATGTTGTTGTTCTTTGCTAACATTCCACGATGACTCGGAAAATTGTTTATGAAAAAATATTTATTTGTTATGATGGTAACAATGCATGCTCCATACTTCTTGCATAAGAACTATAAACATGTGATGTCATCTTTTCGGTATTCACAAATTTCTGAATCAAACAACAGTTCTGTAGACTCAATATATTTGAAAACGGCTTGCGATAAGATATTATATCATCCGAGCGATAATTTAATTCGGTAAAAAAAATTAATCTCTAGATAAAATTATCTAATCAGGATGTACTACGTAGCCTGTTATGAAAAAAGAAAATCTACAGTTTTACAATAAAACTTAGGGGTAGATAATATTCATAGTCGAAACACCTGCAGTTTCTTCTGCCAGTAACATAATTATCTTTCCAGCAGAGCATTCATCTATGCAAACATACGCCGCAAGGATGGGGAAATGACGCCTTGGCATAAATACATTTTTTTCAGCTTTGTAACTGGTTAAAACTTTGTCTTCGATTTCATGTCGTCCATATTTAGTAACCAATAACCTTGTTTTGTTGCGGAGACCTTCTCTAGGTGCAAGATTCCTCAATACCATGATTGGACAACCAATTTTGATGTCAAGCTTGAACTGAGGCATTCCGGGTGGATTTAAATTATACCAAAATTTATTGGAATAATATCGATTGCTGCCAGCGTCATTTGTATTATTATCTGCATCAAGGTATGTATACATATTTCCAGACAGGTTCTCCATAGTAGCCATATTATTCTTGTGTACATCTTCATTGCGCGCTGACAGTATGATCGGCTCGGTAAAACATATTGTACGTGCTCTCTCCTCTTTACCCATCTAGGGATAAATGTCGTTTATTTAATTACGCATGCCTTTACACCTACCACTAACTCGGGAAGATCCACAACTTCCTTGGATTATCACCAACCTATAATATCCAACATATGAATATCGAAGTATTATGTCTTGTGCAAATATGAAACAAGTGGTAAACACAACATTGCCCAGATTTACACCTCTATTAAGAATTTTGCAAAAGATACATTTTTTCGTCTCAAGCATATCCAGCCACATATTTTGATTAAGGGTCAGCATGATGACGTCTTTCCAAAGCAATAATATTCATACATGCTCCAACGGTTTCTTCCCGACATCCTCCGGAAATAGCAGGCAATGTTTTCCTAAAATCTCTACCCATAATAATTGTATCTCCACCAAATGGTCTTTTAGGATCCCAACAATCACGAAGTGTTTGATCAACTCCTTTAACATAAAGTTTGTGATGCAATGGAACTTCGTCCCATATAATTAGCTTCATTTGTCTCAAGAATTTAGCATGCAGATCTTTTTTATCTATTCCACAAACATTGGTTTCAAATATATTTTTTGGAATCTTGAATGTAGAATGCGCGGTACGACCCCCCACCAAAAGAAGCAAAGCAATTTCAGAAGAAGCAACAATAAGAAATATGTATTCAGCTTTGCGACAACTTGCGACTAATGCCTCATATACAAAAGTTTTGCCACTTCCAGCACTGCCATTTAGAGAGAAAAAAAATCCATTATCCGCCTATACAAAACTAATCATTGCATTGTACGCCGACAACTGAGCAAAGTCCAATATCCCAATATCCTTATTGACTTCAGAATCTCATACTGCAAGTTACAGCAACCGACACTCCTAAATGTACCTATCACCAGCGACATCACTCCAATTTTATATTGGTTTTGGCATATCTTAGAAATCGTCAAGAGACTTTCCAGACTCAAGTAATTTTTCATCAAGGAGATACAATCTATAATCAAGTACTTGTTCATTAGTTGGCTTATTGATGTTATACCTCACACGTAGTTTAAAGTGTAAATCATCATATATTTTTAATCCAAACTTTGACTACATGACTTTTGGTTGAGTTGGATTACAGTCGAAAAGAGTGACCTCGAAGAGTTTTCTCAGTTGAATTCCATTTTTTATCATCGCTACTTCTTGGAGACACCAAAGCCATTCATCATCATCTTCTAAAATTCCAAGGGCAATGCACACTGCTTTGAAGGTAGCGTGAAGTTTCATTGTGGCACCATCCTTAACTGTCTTCAGAAATTCAAATGAATATTCACCTGCCAAATTAATACGGTGTTTAACTCACCAACATTATGCCTAACAAAGTACATCCTTGCAATCGTAAAACCTCGTTGTCTTATTTTCCAAAAAAATTCTACACAAAGTGCTGTGGAAATTCTTGATAAGGATATATTTTGGAAGTAGGGTTAATATTAAGAAGACACCATCAATTGACTTTTAGTCTTCAACAACCTTACTAACTTTCTCAATTGACTTTCGTATCATACACAATTCTTTGTTGTCCGAGAAGATGGATAGCCAATCGAACAACGTTAAGCTCTTCTTGGTGCCGCAAATAAACGTATAAACGCCACGTAGCCTCTGGTGGTCCAATATACCTTGCATCAATGTATTATTGTGCCTCGTTACATTCACTGAAAATTAATGTTACACCATCATGACCTTTGTATATATACTTATTTATATATTTAACGACCCTTACTCCCCCCACCGATTTTAATATTAATATGGCCATTAAATTTTCTAAAAAAATATAGGTTATATGGAACAACATTTGTATTGCTTGTTATGTATTAATTATGAACAATTAAGTCCTTCCATCATCACGTCGACGATATATTGGATATCCACCTTCATCCATACTTGTATTATCAATATGTCTCCTTGGATACCCTCTATTATATTTTCTATTTTTAATGCACATAAAATCCTTATTACATGGACCATGTGCCATACATTTCCTAACAATTTGAAATAAAACTGGGTTAATTTTTTCATCTGGAAACTCGGCACAAAAAAATGTTCAACCTACTCCACTGTTTGAGTTTTTCTAGGATCATCCAAAAACAAAAGAGTGTGCAGATGAGGCAACCCGTTTTTGAAATTCAATCATGAACACATGTGCAACCACTTTTCCCTTTTTGATTTCTGTCACTAAATGGTCTCTCTTTAACTCAAAGACACGGGTTATTAAATTAGGATGATCAAAAGCATGTTGATGTGATAGGAGCTCGTCTTTAATCTCCACCAACTTGGATTCACAACATTGTATGGATGATATCTAGGTGGTAATTAAAACGTGTAATAGTCATTAATCTTGATATATCTCAATCATATTCCTGGGACCACCAATGAACGATGATGGCATAACATGACTTACTTCCTTCGTTGGGTTTCATCCCATCATCTGCCAGTTTTTTTATACCAACATAACAATCCGATGGCAGCTTATCTTGGATTTTCATGAGATAGTGTAGAAGATTTTGTTCGGTTGATACCCAAGTATTTACTAATAACTCTTGAAATAGTTTTTTGTTTGGTAGAATACTCGCATATCCGTTGGAAAAAGCGGAAACTGTAAATTATTTGAGAGTCAATTGAGATTTAATATGTTCTCATATAGCAATATCCAGTTGATTCATAACGGGTTTCCAACTCAGCTCACCGTATGAAATTAACATGACGTGGTGCAAGAGAAAGTATGCACTCTTCTTGAACAACATAATTGACTTCCAATGCATTCCCAAACTGATTTCACGTAGAAAACTCTTCTTATCTTGCCATTACATGACAATCTATCAGAACTGTAGTAAAAGCAACAATCTATCCTAATTTAATATGAAGTGCTGCAAATGTAACATTTTTAACACCTTGATAAAAATGTGTTAGTTTTAGAAAGGTGTCAAATTAACACTAAACTTTAGTAAATAGCTAGAAAGCCTATTATACAACTCGATCCATGTTTCAGGATATATAATGAAGTATTTCATGTTTGAACTGACAAAAAGACAGGCTCTTACGCAAGTGTGTAAATGGCAATACATAAATCAAACTTGAATACTTGAGGGAAGAGAGCTATACATTTGTTTTTAGAACAACCACCGCACATTTCATCAACTGAATAACCCCAAATCCCTCCATCTTCCACAGAGAAACCATTAAAATTCATCAAATTCAACCTTTTCCTTTTATCACCAACTTTCTTACACCTTTCAACATCATCTGAGCGTGGGTCAGTTCTTCTCTCAATTCTCATCTCGTGTCTAAATACTCACAAATTTTAATTTTTGTACAATAACAAAAACTATATATAAAAAAGTGAAGCAGTTGATGGATATAGCGGCTAAAAGTAACAGAATCCCCATTATCACGACTCCTCAACATCCATGGTCCTATTACTATAATGTAACAAAACATTTCGCACTTCAAGTTTCTAATCTAACAAAATTAGAAATGTGATTAAATAACCCCAAAAATAAGTCTGTCATTGCATCAGATTGTTATACAACAAAAAACATAGGAAAAAAATAATCATTTCGGAATAATGTAACGATTAATGATGTCTGAATATAGTGGTATCTAAAGCATATAAGGGCAACTTCAGGTGTGATGTCTGCGCAAGCAAGTTTCAACATATTCTCCTTCAGAGGAAAGTGCTGAGAAAACAATATTGGTATATGTTTAATAAAAAACAATGCATAAATATAATTAAAAAAAATTCTACATGTCACCTATGTCGCATTATATATAATGGTATCTGAAGTATATAAGGTTCTGGTATCTGAAGTATAAATACCAATACAACCTAAACAAATCAAAAACTCAATATTTGGATGGTGACAAGTCATACCTTGAGTTAATTGGTGAAATATGTGTTGTTGTTGCTTCCCAACCTCCATTGCATTAGTCAATGTATCCACCTTCTTTGTTAGTATCTGAACCACCTTCAATGTGTCAGGCACGTATAACAATATTGTTGGAAAAAACAACCAACATATAACATAACTGGTCGAATGGAACGTAATCAATTAAGATTCGTGGGCACGAACTCAATGAGTAGGTCGTGACTCATGAGTGAGAAAACACTCAAAAATACGACAACATCGTACATTTTCTATTATAGCACAACATATCCTACTGTTGGGGAAAATGAATGGAAAAACAAGTATACAAAAAAGGACTACTCTAAATAATTAAACATCTTGAAGTAAGCTGCATTAAATGAATGACTTTTAGGATCCCATCACTGAGCAGTTTACGTTGAAACTACCAACCACAAATTCCAAAAGCCTTATCTATAAGTTCTTTCCATGTGCACCACAATGGATTTGCACTATTTGATTTGGAATGGACGAAAGAGCTATAAGATATGGTAGTTACTTTACCCTATTAATTCTCTCCTATTTTTATGGTACAGTCCCTAAACCAAAAAGTCATATATATGAAGTTTATGACTATTGGAATAAATTATAAGCAATTTTTTTTTTTAATTTGCATACAACTCAATTTTATTTGCAAACTTCAATAATCCTGTAAATATTTTATTTATTTATTTATTTCCAACTACCTCGTAAGGATCTTAGTACCATGATAGCCACGACCTCTGCGAAAAACGCTAACCAAATATATCCAACCATAGAAAACTACTTAGAAGCAATATATATTACCTCTCAAAGTCTGAGAATGTTTGTTGAGCCAACAAAACCATTTACATTAAACCATAAAAAAATCCGTCAAAAATATCATATTTTACGAAAAATCACTTTTACAAACCTTTGGTGAACAATGCTAAAAGTATCTCGAACATTAAAAAGAGCTACCTATAGAGCGATTTACTTTTATATATCAAAGCTAGATAGGTTAACTCTTAGCTTAATAAGAAACTTGTAGAGGGCCACAAATTTTGAGTAAATGAAGAAGGAAAAAACAAAGTTAGAAACTTTCAACAGTATCTGACTGAATGATAAAAATGATAGACAATCATCACGTATTGTCTAACCTTCAAAGCTCATGGTTTCATTCTTATTTTTCTAATCATACATGTAAACCAATCAAATTTCAACTTAAGCAACACAAACCCATAATACATTCAATTTTTAAGATTATGGGTTTGTGTTTCTTAAACTGAAATTTGATTGGTGTACATGTATGATTATAAAATTTCCTCTTAATGCATTCAATCTGAAGAAAAAAATCCCCATAATAAAAGGTTGATAACCTCATCTACTTCCTTATTCATCATTAACCCATTATATTGACATAAATAAAGGGTCGACCTAATCTCTGCATACATGTCCTTACCGTAATCATTATGCACATTTTGGTATTGAACCCTTTTTTTTTAATTAAAACTTAATTTGGAGTAGCCTTATGTTGGAAACGCAGGCCAAACCTTTTTTCCAAAAGACCCCTAACATCAGTAAACAAATGTGTAGAACTATGACGAAGGTCTTGAAAAGATACAGTCGCTTATGGTCAACCAATGTGTGAACAAATTAGTAGACTCCATGATTGACCAAGCAGGGGAACCGTGTATGCAACAAAAGCTAATGCATTTCAGTTAAAGTGAGGGCAACCTGACCAATCTATAGTAAATGATGCCCCTATTCACCTTTAGATAGAAAAGGAAACCTATTTGATGTAACTTATATATGTAAGAAGTAGAGCCTAAGATGATGTTATAGTATTATGGATGCATGTTTGCGCCATAAAGAGGTACCTAGTGGAATCCATTCTGAAGATCAGTTGTTCTTAGGGTTGCTTGTGCACATCTACGGAAATTACTCCAGTTAGAAATTGTTAAGGCTCAAAAAATTAATCATTCTAAAAACAACATTTGAAAGTTCTATAAAAATAAACCTATAAATCAGGACCTCGTTACATTTTTCTCACAGTTAAGTTTGTGTTTGATTGAAGACGAAATAATAAACACTTTCCGATATGAGTTTGGCCAGAGATACTGTCTTTTGTAGAATTTTCAGGAACTTAAGTAGCAACCATGTTCTCTTATCTATTTTCTTAAAACATAACATCATTTATCTTGAACATGGATTTACCACTTTCTCTAACACTACTATGAAACATATCCTAACCCATCCACCATAAATCTCAATTAAAATTTGAATTCATCAACAAATGAATGATGGTGTATAATCTTCATTCAATTAAAAAAGTATGTCAAAAATATTGACAAACGAAAAATATAAGCCAAAGCATACACAATAGTAATTTTGGCAGATGTACTCTCCATAAATCTGACTATGTAATAATAATCCAACTCATATACCTTTGTATTTAAAAATCAAACCAATGAAATTTGACAAATGATGTACTTCAATATGGAGACACATCATAAAATAGCTTCCAAATGTATAAATGATGGTACGAAAACCGGAACTTCTTAATACTTTAAAAATAAGCATGACAACTCATTCTCTACTTCTCAACTATATGTGACATGAAGAAAAAAAATCCTTGAACCCTGAAAATAGGTATTAGAAATGCAAGGTAGTTATTTCCTAATCAGACTATACTCCAAAAATTTATGTAAACAAACTAAAACCTAGAAAAAATAGGAGAAAGATAATGAACTACCATGTTTCTCTAAAACAAATTAATAGTAGACAACAACGATGTTATATTTGTATGTACTTCATGGGGTACAATTCTCTGAAATAACAAAAATCATCCATAAAAAGGATTGAAATAGCAAACCCAAAATAAAGGTGACATCCATGAGGTTATCAGTTGAAAATAAGAACCAATAATTAAAATGCTTACCTATATAAAAACTTGTCACCACATGACATTGAATACAACACCTTATAATCTAAAGTGAACTCAGTGTTCTAGTAATTAATAGTAAAATTGATTAATTAATGATAATTCTGCCATAAAAATTACCTCAAAAAAAACTAATATGAGAAGCTTAGTATCGACAATTCCCTCTGATCAAAAAAGAAGATATAATTGAAGATGGTCAGTACTAAAAAATAGAGCAACGTTTCACCGAAATGAAACAAACTTTATCAAAAAGACCACTTGAAGTGAAATATCATCAATGGTATTACTCGAACATATCAACCTAACGATGGTTTAACCATTTCCAAGGGACCTATTTCAGGGTTATTGCCATAATTTTTCTACGATTTGCTTTCAATTTTGGTTGGTTGGTAGCTACAAAAACACTAACACCCCTAGAACATATACATATGAGGTGATTCCCAAAAAACAGATTTGTCACCAAAGACCACACCTTCTCATTCTAAATCAACACAACAACCCTATGCATAGATTTCCCCATGAAGAGCCATCATAATTGATCTTAACATAGCCCACAGGTGGCAGAGTCCATTTGCATATACAAATACTGCTAGCAGACCTTACACCTACCCCTAGGATAAATAGTACATTGAAATTTGACGTGTTGTTCTTAATATGACCTTTACATCTACTACTACTTCCTAAAAAAATCACATAGGTATCCTACTGTAAATGGACTCAGGGATACACATTCAGGATTATTATCCCAATTCCCTCATGAATAGAGGCATATTGACTATAATGGTAAAATATATGCCCTGGGACGCTCCATATTGGTAAGTAAGGCCTTCATTATGATTTGTGTAATTTTTTTAAAATATTTTTTAATTTATCAGACTTTTGTTGTTGAAGAAGTCGCACTAAACTACCAATTTTCTAATGTTGTTTATATTCTGCAAGAACCATCTCCAAGAACGGTATTAAAGTGGATGAATATAGGTCCACTTGTTCAGATGGTACTCTCTTTATATTTATTTGAATTGTGTACGACTTCCCATCTTCTTTCTTCGGCTTTATATATATAAGACCTTCTTTGCATATTTTCATTATTTCTCGGTACCAAATTCTAACCATGTTTACACTGTATTTTTGTTGTAGATGTTCTTTGAATGTTAACATCCCACGTTTTTGTCTTGTTTTTACTTTTCGTTCATCTTCGTAATAATATCTCCCCAATTCTTCTATTTGCTCTTCAGATCCATGATTTGGGAAAAAACTTCTATTTTAATGCTCTCTATATATTTGTTATGTTACTTGTTTTCCTAGGAATGAAATCAATTTTATGCCTGTTTCTTTTAGTATTTCCTTATTCAAAATATTATTTGGAAAAAAAAAATTGTTTACTTTTTAATGCTGCAAAAATGTTTCTTTAGTTATTTGCATCAGACCACTCGTTAGACTCTAAATCTTCTTTGAAAATTTTCCCCAGTAAATAATCTTCAAGCATTTTATTGTCATGTGACAATAGATGAGTTGTAGACTTTTTTTTTCTGCATTCTTGATTTCGTCAGTGCCTTTCAGTGTTAAAAATTGATCAAACGTGTTACCATTCCAGTCTTTGTCTAATTTTTGATATTGTTTAAACTTTGTCAGCTCGTGTTCCTGTCTTATCTTACCGTTGTACATAAATCAGGTCATCTTGTAATGATCTTTAATCCATTCTTTTTTAGATCTATAATTCTCAACCGGATAATACTGCGAAAAACACGACATCTCGTGCTGATACCAATCGTCATGTATATATTGTTTTAATTCATCTTTATCATCAAAATCCCTTGGTTCTCCATTAAGGATCCAAGGACGTCGTATGAAGGGTTTCTTCTGATGTGCCTTACCTAAGATTTGTTGCTTAACATTGCTCTCTTATTCATATTTTATGACCTTTTGATCCTTTGTAGAAGTTTTGACTATCTTGTTATCTAGAGATAGTTTTTTCTTTTTATTGTTCTTTAAAACTATATATTTTTATCGTTCTCAAACTTAGAGAAGTTTATTGTAATGTATAAACATTGTTTTCCTCTGGATTTATGTAGCAGAAAACCTTGTTGGTTTGTTGGTTTGTTGGTTTGTTGGTTTGTTGGTTTATATAGGCTATTTTTGATGGCGACCAGTGATTCGTATGCTTGAGTACATATGGAATTCCAACTGAATTTGGAAATTGTCTAGTTTTAGGAAATTGTGTAGATTTCTCGATACATTTACGATTTTTAAGGTATTTTGGATTCAGTACGTCCAATTGGTCTTAATTTATTTTTGGAAATCATATTTCAATAATTTAATAATCAAACTATTTGTGTAATGTACGTGTATTACTGTGAACATTGCTTTTCCACCTTAGTAAATATGATTTGCATTTGGAATTACTGATCTGTAACTTGATCTTACTCATGGAAATTGAAAAAAAAAACACAAAGACAATATGATAAACAATTACTCAATGATAAGTATCTTGCTTGTTCTAGTTGCAGCTAGCAGGTGGAGGTGGACTGAACTGCGACTGGTGGTCTAAGTTGCTGGGATCACACATGAACCTATGTAACATAGTTTTTAAGCAAAAAACTCTACCATAATGTGGTGCAGTGGTGATAAACGTCGTCGTGATACACTGGACACTATGGTAAACATAAGAATATTGTCATATGCTAAATTGTCAAGAAACTGAATGGCCTAACTTATTGTAATAAGCATCACCCAAAAGATCTAAAAAAGGTTATTTGATTTTCTATAAACATCATTAATACAATATCGCACTTCAAGTTTCCAGGGAAGAACACCATTAATCTTTTAAAAAGATAAATATAGATTTATAATCCAACGAATATGTCAAATAAATTTATAGAACAATAATCCAAAACACTCTACTTGATTAAAATATTTAAAACAATGTAAAGGAACCTTAATGTAGAATCTAGTACTGAAAAAAGTGATCAACTCTTCTAAGAATCTTCTTTTAAAAGAAATAACTATAGATAAACCACTCATTATTTCTTCAGATTATTTAAAAAAAAAATCATTGGCTGCCTAATCTTCATCATCAGAGTATTTTTTTTTCAGACTGTGCCGAGATTTTTTGATGGTGTGTTTGGCTGCTTTAATTCCTTGTCTTGACTTAATGCACGTTTCCTACCCCTCTTAGATTTCTCCTTGTCCTTATCTTTGGTAATATGTGGAACAATCCTTTCTCAACCTGGACCCTGTAGAGAAAGAGAGTTTTATATGTAAACAATGATTTTACTTGAAGAAGAAAAAGTATATTTTAGTACCAATCGCCGGCAAAGCTACCTAGTATTATGTATCCACATCTGAATCCTCTAATTCACCTTCTGGTATGAATACTTTTTGGACCGTAAAATTGTCAGATTGGTTGGTTATATTGTATTCCTGAATTACCACTTTGCAAAACAAAGGTGTGGTTTTTGATTCGGTTGAACCACTCGTGTGCCTTTGTTCCCTTGTTAATCTGCATTTGGAAATAAACAATATGGTGAACATGGGTACACAGTACATCTATCTATAATTAAGTCAAATGTCCATACTAATACGTTGTTACCTCATTGTATTGTTCCAGTTAATCTACATGGCCTTTGTCAGTGTATTTTATCAACTTTTCAGTTTTCTTTCCTATCACCTTAAGTACTGTAGCATCTATGTCATCTTTTACAGCCAAATTCAATTTGTGCATGTGTATATTTTAAGGCGTTAGTAAGACTTGATGGATTTTCCATCTATTTATTAAAAAACGTCGTTCATTTTTACCATGGTATATGATAGGCTCTTAATTTATATAATTTTACCATCTTATTTATATTTTTTTAGTTATCATTATTGTACTAAATTTACTATTTTATTATTAGTAAGTGGTTCAATTAAATTTAAAGTTATTAGTTAAACATGGTTAAAATAGGTGTTAATTGTCGTTTGCGTTGAAACAGTGTTGATCACGGTCACATGACGAGCAGGTGAAGCATTCTCTGATGCACTACATATACAGGGAATTCAAGTGGTTGTTGCCTTGGGTGATTTAGTGACGTTGAAAGTGAGAAGTGAAGTCTTCTTGTTTGGAAACATCACATGAATTAATGACAGTGAGAAAGCATGAGGTGGCATAGAGCTTCTTTGTTTGATCAGCATGTGAAAGATAGAAGTTGAATGGTCATTAAAACAAAGTACACGGATGGTGGGTGAGGTGCTAGGCATCAGGTGGATCAGCTGACTTCTTGGCAGTGATTGAGTATCAAGCGGCTAGGAAAGGGCTGATGGTCTCGGTAAAAGAAAAGAAGGGTGTCAGGTGGAGCTAGACCTAGGCGTTAAGTTAAAGTGAGAAAGAATAGGCATGGAGCCCACAAAGAGGCGTGAAACATAGAGTCAAAAACCTAAAAAAAGAAATATGAGTATAAAGAGACTTTTTCTTTCAGTTTTGATGAGGTTTTTTGGAGGGAGTTTTCGGGAGGATTGGAAGCGCCGCAAAAGGCAGGAAGAAGAGGGCGGCACAGATTTTTGGGCGTACATGACTTTTTCCTGTATAGTTTTGGAGGATACGGAGGCGTGAGGACAGATTCGATCACAGTGACGCTATCGATTATCGGTTTAATTCTTTCTCTTTTTTTAATTATTTTTATGGGTTTTAAGAAACTCATCTCCATGTTCTAATTAATTTGTAACTAGGGTTTAATGTTGAAACCACTTACAGTTTTAGATCAATTAAATAAAATATTTGATACAGACCATTATGATTTGAATAGATTAATTCCATGATTTTGATTTATTGAATTTCATTAAACAATTGTGA
>JAJJMC010021751.1:1236240-1298350 GCA_023531435.1 Papaver californicum | reverse complement strand
AAGTAGTATCCTTGATTAGTTGATTAGAGATATTAATTGTAGTATTTTCCCGCTCTCTGTGGGTTCGACCCGTACTTGCCGTTGTCTACTAGTTAGACGCCGTGCGATTGCGGTTATTTATAGAGGGTAATCTAAAACCACATCAATTTTTGGCGGCGCTGCCGGGGAGCGGTTGTGGAATATTGTAATTAGTATTTTTGATTTTCTAATCGTAGTTTAGGTTTTATTTTTATTTTGTATATATTTTTATTTTATTTTTAGGAGTTTAGTTTTTTTTTTTACTAGTTTGGTGTTTTAGAATTTTATTTCAGGTATATTTTGGGTTGCTCCTGGTCGTCTAGCTCAACAAAATTCGTCTACTGCAAAATATTCACGGGTTTCTGGCTTGTGAGTTATATATTGAACGATTTTGACAGGTTGGACGCTCATTACCCTAAATTGTGAATGTTGATACGACGTACTAGTACTACTTTTCGAAGTGGGAAAATACTTAGTTGAGTTCTTTGAACTCTTCCGTTCCAATTATAAGGGTAGGAGCAATATTTATTTTTATTTTATTTTATTTTGTATATATGAAGTCTGTTTGCATGATTGATTCTAGCACCAATAGTGTTAATGATTCGTTAGAGGCTTGCTTGGCCCATTTTGGAGCCTACTATGATGAGGATACGCATTTAGAAGAAGTTAATGCGTTGTTAGATTCTGTACACGTTTTGGATTATGGAAAATGGCAACGTAAACCTGGTAATGATTAATGTGTTAATTCCGATGAAACTTTAGTTAAGTTTAACGACTTAGAATTTGTTTCTAAACCCCTAGACTTCCAAATACCTAATTTAGGGTTAGAATTATGTGCTTCAAAAGTTTTGTTGGATCACTTTGCATCTAAATACCCAGAGGACTTGCCTATTCCTGACACTGTGCATGAACCAATCAATGCTTCCCCAATATTATCCCCGTATTTTGTTCTTTACGCACTTCCCAGTGTCGTAAAAACTTGGTTTGGGGGTAATCCCTTATTTTTGATAGTTTCAGTGTCTCCGTGTTGCCATGATATAATTGTGAAACTATCATTTACAAATATTGTATTTTGGGTTGATCCCCAAATTTTCAGGATATTAGTGTATGGGGATTCTTTCTGTACATATCCAGTAGGTAGATTTTTAGTTTCTTGTTTTTATTTTCTTTTAGGCTTTTTATTTATTTTTATTTTTAGTGTTCTTTGTTATTACTATCGTTTGATGTGTGACAGAGAATACTGCTTTTCTTGCGTCAATCAGGTGAGACGTTCCAATCCCTTCTCTTTGATTTACATTTGTTTCTCCTATTTATATTTATTGCATACAATTCTAGGTTGCATAGTTTGAAACATTGAGGACAATGTTAAATTTAGGTTTGGGGGTAGAGTTTCCAAAAATTGATGCCAATAAAGAAACTCCGAAATTTAGAAACTTGTGAATTATTCAGGATGACACTAACCATTCTAGGTAGATGGAAACATAACTCTTATCTATAGAATTGGTGTGCCCAGCTAAATGGTCTATTCATATCTGAATGCACTCAGGTGTTAGAAATAACATAATAATCATTGAACAAGCATATCTCAGAATCATCATAATCATATCACTTTCTATTTTTATTCTTGCAATTTTATGTTTCTCTAAGTGATTTGGTGGGTCCCAGTATCAAATTGTTATCGCCGTCAGGATGAAATAGATTGTTGAGTTCAAGCTCATTTTTAATTCTTATTCAAAAAAAAAAATGATACTGTGATAGCAATATGTGTGTGTTCCTCGTGTCTCCGTCGCCTAAGCAAGCGTGGAATGCAGGATCCATGGGAACTATCATGTAATCTGCTGAAAAGGAGCATGCGTTTAGATTCAAAAGACCTAATCATGCAGTCATAAAAAAAATGAAAAAAAAAAACGAAAAAAAAAACTATTTATGTATATAAATAATAATAATAAAAATAGGATTCATCCTGGCACTGACCTTCAGACAGATATGGGAAACACCGTTCACCTTAGTCAACATATGTACCATTCATCATTTCTATATTCATCTTCTAATCTATCCCTGTGTTTGAATTTGATGATTTCGATCAACATGAATGTTCATTGATTATTTGAGTAGAGTTGCATTTTTAAATGAATTTTAGTACGCTGAGTGCAAACTCGTGTACAATAATTGGATTCATACAGGGTAATGATTCTTATAGTCGCAGAATTTAGTACGCCAACTAAATAGCTTGTTTAATGTCTATCCTTAATCGTTCACGAGTAGCTAAAATTTGGAGTAAAAGGTTTTGTGGGTATATCTCTTGTAAACCCTCACGAGACTATAACTCGTCCGCTAAGGCCACTTAGGGGTTTAAAGGCTTATTACATATGCTAAATGTAGTCGCGATTCCTGGGAAAGTGAGTTAGGATTTTATTTTATTTAGATTAGTTCTGCTCGAGGACTAGCAAAATATAGGTTTGGGGGTATTTGATAGGCTCTTAATTTACATAATTTTACCATCTTATTTATATTTTTTTTGGTTATCATTATTGTACTAAATTTATTATTTTATTATTAATAGGTGGTTCACATTAAATTTAAAGTTATTAATTAAACATGGTTAAAATAGGTGTTAACTGTCGTTTGCGTTGAAACAGTGTTGATCACGGTCACATGACGAGCAGGTGAAGCATTCACTGATGCACTACATATACAGGGAATTCAAGTGGTTGTTGCCTTGGGTGATTTAGTGACGTTGAAAGTGAGAAGTGAAGTCTTCTTGTTTGGAAACATCACATGAATTAATGACAGTGAGAAGGCATGAGGTGGCATAGAGCTTCTTTGTTTGATCAGCATGTGAAAGATAGAAGTTGAATGGTCATTAAAACGTAAGACTTGATGGATTGTCCATTTATTTATCAAAAAACGTCGTTCATTTTTACCATGGTATATCCTCTTCAAAAAAAATTGCACTTGCTATACCAAGGTTCCTCTTCTTCGTCGTACTCAACATTTTTACTACATTTGTTGCATGCCATGTAGTACCATACCGCTCTTTGTTCCCAACCAAGCCAGTACCGTCACCTCACAGGTGAAACAATAATCGATAAGTTGATAGCTATCCAATATAAGGCTTCCTAACTAAAGTTACAATATATATACCAAAATATTGTAGCTATCCAATATAAGGCTTCCTAACTTATTATGACTTCAATTCTTATATAATTTTGAAATCTTGTTTCTTTACTACTAAGTAAATATTTGGTACTTAAGGTTAAGTAAAATAGTTGATTTTGACTAAGTAAAGTTACAGTCAAGCTGCAATTATATCCGACACTCAACGACATTCAATGCCAGTCTACGTGCAATGAAAATCAATGGTAGTCAATATATAAAATGTGTCCATGGTTGTCAATGAGAGTCAGTTTACATGCAAATTACAAAGTTAGTTGTTTAAATAAGAGTGTAAAATTCAGGGACATGATTTTCCAAATTTGAAATTTAAACACGATGTGGACGCAATACATAGTGCCTCATCTAGCCTTCCATTACCCATATTTTGTTGCTTAAATTGTAAGGAATGACACAATGATAATCTTGCAAATGCATGAATTTAACTTTTTTCTTATTAACCTTGTAATTTTCTATCCCACAATGAATTAATTGTTATCTAAATAATTTGTTGTGGTTTGTGATATTGAATCAAAAGTTTATTTGGGTGTATTTAGTTAAAAAATATATCAAAGTATAATAGGTGATTTGATAATGATCAAAAAATTATCATAAACGTTATTTTAAAAGAAATATTTTATTTGATAATAAATTAGCCCAAACATCATGTCATCGCATCACCGACTTCGTCTTGTGGAATGGTCTAAACATCTTATTTTTCATCTCACCTGTGTATTTGAGTATCAAATATTAAAATATGACATCATTGTATCCATTGTTTACTATATTTGTAGAACTAAAATACAAACAAATAGTTAACCATATCTCCTATTGAATAATGGTTTAGTAAGTAAAAATATATCATTAAACCCCTTTATAACTATCCAGTTAGCCAACTAAGAGTGGATCGGTAATTTTGTATCCACTTACTATTCATGACCTATGACATCTCTAATTTAATTTTAGTTTTTGGCATATCTTTGAAATCTTCAAAAAACTTTTTAAATCCACTGAGTTGATCATCCAGGAATATCATTCCAAAATCAAGTATTTGTTAGTTAGTTGGTTTATGAATAATACTTTATATACAGTGGAGTGTAAATCATCGTATATATCTAGTCCAACATTCATACCACGAAATTTTAGGCTGAATAGGGTTACATCCTTAAAAAGTAATCTCGAAGAGTTTTCTTAGTTGGATTTTCTAGAGATAATACATGTATACCCATCATCTTTTTTTTAAAAAAAGTTGTGCCATAGCTTACCATTAAATTTCTCCGCGACAGTTAAGGTTACTCTAAGAACTTTGTACATGTTTTCATCTTTCAATATTTTGTTTAATTTATTTATCTCGCACATTTACCCAAAGTGTAAATATGGCAATCCTATCATTTTCATTTTGTGTCAAAATCTCTTTCTTCATTTTCTTCGTTGCAGATTGATTAGATGTTTAGCACTTGAGCTGAGATTTTGATATGCCCACCGGTATATCCATCACATTTTCATACATAGTATGTGGATTAAATTAATCAGCAGAGAATCCAGTTAGAGACAGAATAAGAATAAAATATAAAGATCGTTATTGATATTACCTATGTAATATGCGACTTCACCAATTCCTTTGTTAAGTTATTCTCAATCAAGATAAATTTATGTGTTAGAATATCTTTGCGAGATCAAGTCTTCATGATTACACGTTATAATCGTTGAAATGCAAGTTTAGATTCTTAGAAAAGGTCTCCATTCACCATAGAAAGTGGAAATTGTGAAGTGTGTCATGGTTACTTTCGCCCCAATTTTTGTTATATTCAACTGTATCACTAAAAGTCTAGCACCTTTTATGAACTCCAATTTTAAATTCTATCCTACGACTTGGATAACCTTCGTATTCTAATTTGTTCAAACTTTGATAATTATTGAACTCAATTCCAATGAAGTTTCTTACTGACTTTTCACATTTGAATCCTTGGAAAAATACATTGATGCACGTCCCTAGGGGCCGCATGTTAGAGTGGATTTTGTTCACACTTTCAATAGTAGGTGCGTGCCAAGATAAATGTTTTTCTAAATACCCTCGTTCTCCTATGTTTTGTGGTAAGTTTGAATAACTGGTACCGACGTCTTTAACCAGATGATTTGAAAAGTAACACTAATGTTTTGCCTATTTTAAATCTGAATTATACAGCTTTTACATATATATGTAATAATGTAAATAAAAAATATATTCTAATAAAAAATATACTCCCTTTATTTTATAAATAAAAATGATATCATCACTTTTTCATTTTAACCTAAAAAAAGTTATCATATACTTTATTTCTATGTGCCTATGATTATCTTATTTACAGATTTCAATCGAGCTAGTGGTTTACAACACTGCACAACCTCTTTATCAGATTTGGACGATGTTTGCGCCTGATGATAGTACATCTCCTAAATATTGAACATCATTAGCATACAGACACGATGACCCGGCGGAATATATTTTACTTACCAAAAAAATTTGTTGGCAGTAAAGGCTGAATTTGAATTGATTTAAATTTGCATGTTTTAATTTCGTTTAACAATTTATGTTCGTGCTTCATGCACGGGATTGATTCTCATTAAATTTCCATTACTGATATTCTCTTCACTCTGCCTATAAAAGAAAATCGACTTCTTCATTTTAACTCATCCCAGAGCAGGCTACTATCCCTATCTCTTTTTCCCTCTTCTTGCTTTGCTATGCGCTTTGTTTGTTTATTTCCTTCCTTCTTCTATTGTTGTTGAGTTCGTTGAATGGATGATTTGTATTGTTCTTATACAAATCATAACGAGCAGTTCTATCCTGGACACATCTCCACTGTGGGGGTATAACATCTCTCATTCTTGAGGAGTACCCGCGGACTATTGTGTTAAGGAAAATTTGCTGAGAAGGTGGTTCTGTCCTTTGTGTGCAAATCAGTGTTTCAATTCAGAGATTTTATTTTAACGTTAACATCTTTTGTTTCAGTATTTTTATTGTTGCAGATACAACATGAATTTGTATAAAATACAAATTAATAAGCTCTAACAGTTACCTGATAGCAACGATAAAACCAAGTGGTACCATGATTCATCCTTCGACATTCATACTACATCAATAATCTGAGTTTTTATGTCAAACAGGGTACAAAACGGAAGTTAATACTAAAAATTGGAATTCGTATACCTCCAGACTATGAGTGTCGTGTCGATTTCACAGCTACTTGTTACGATTTCTTCATCCATATATAGTACTTCTAAGGCATATTGCTTCAGAACTTTATTTAATGTAGTGTAATATTAACCTCAGGTTTTGGACCTTAAACGCATCGTATCATATAAAAACGTAGGTCTTGGACCTTAAGCAACGGGAATGGAAAAATGAGAGGTGACTTTTGATACTCAGGTTTTGACCGGCTTTAGTCTTTGGTCTAACATTTGTCCAGTGTTAAGGCTTGGTACATAGACTGGACGTTGACTTACGTTGACTAGGTTAAGTCTAATTTTAATTAATTTTATGTTTTTTTTCGATATTAGAAATTTACCCTAAGATCCAACGGTTCATAACAAAAACTTTAAATCAATTATTACAATAGAACCCCAAAAGCTTAACCCCAACTATCTAATCCTATTCTTCTTCCGTTTTCTCCTTAATTCCACCGTCTTCTCATATCGATTCAAAACCCTAGTCAGTAGAAGACCAAACTGTGGAGAGACATAGAGAATGCAAATGTACTCTCATTTCTAACATAAGCAGCATATTTCTTCTCAAGCTCTAATATACTCGCAGTTGTAGAAGAAGATTGATCCAAATTTGAATCTGATTTTAATAATGGTCGATCATACTTTACAAAACCCTCTTCTGGTATGACTTGGTTTCCACTTTTGAAAAGTTTTGTATGGTTTAATTTATTAAATTGGTCACACGATTGCAACTTAGAAGCTCTGATTTGTCCTGGGTTTGTAAATAATTTGGGATTCTTCGATTAGAGTTCTTCAATTTTGGATCAAGTATCCAAGAAGAAATTAAGTGGCCGTACAGTCAAGAGATGGTATAGCTGATGGGTCAGTGAAGATATGGGTTCTCTGTTGAGTGAATTAAGTTTTTTTTGAAAACTAAACTGTTGCGCCAGATTTTTGTGGCTGAATGAAGATGATTGTATGGGTGTTTCAACGAGTCTAAGGCATGAGTTGCTAGCCTAGCTTGTATGAATGATTATGTGGGTTTGGAGGAAATTTTGACAACACAACAAGATCAATTAGTTCTCTCGGGTCTTTAATGGTTATGAGTCAGGTTCTTGGCTTGAACTGATTTGGAGGGTGTTTACAGTGGGTACTGATTATTTCACTTTTAGAGAATGGTCGAGCTCTACAAACCAGAGAAGGAAGAGATAGAAGCATTGATGAAGATGTTGAATATTGCTTTCATGACTAGACCGTGAATATGAAGATGTTGAATGTTGCTCTACAAACCATCTGATGTTATCAAACTCAAAGAAGTTGATCCATAAGGTGAGATAACTTTTTGGTGTTTTGACTGAGTCTGTTGATGATTGGAATTGTTGGGTTAGAAAAGAAGAAAAAGTTGTGTGCTTCTGTTGGGTGAAAATGCTGAAATAAATGAAGAAAGTGGTAGATACAGGGAATGACAATGAGAGTTTGAGAAGATCGAATTGATATTTGGGTTGATTAGTTCCTAAGAGCATCTGCAATCGTCGACTAAACCGACGATCAAAGATCAAATACAGTTGATAGTCGTCGAAAATGATCCACAGTCGTCGATTAAATTTGGTATTTGATCGATGAAAATCACTGTTCCAGATTAAATCTGATCGCTGATCGACGACTATAAATTATAGTTGCGAAATCATAAGTCCTCGCCTGTAACCGAACGATTTCCTAGAATCTCGCTTAAAAACACGGGCAAAGAGTTGGCATTCCGCCATCTCAAGTGGGATTCTAAAATTCCGCTCCACCAGACGATACCCCAGAAGATCGCCTACACATAAACGAGTTGCTGAGATAGCGCTCAAAATTTTAAAACACGGTCGAGATGCTAACAGTACGCTTAGAATTAGACGAGACTACAGGAAATCGCTTGGAGCTGGGCGAGCCTAGATGGGTTCGCTTGTGGTTGGGTGTGACTCCAAGACTTCGTTTGTTAGTCACGCCTTTTATGTTTGAACTTTGAACACATTATTCAAATGTTTATAAAGCTTTGTTGGTGTAACACATGGAACAAACAAGTTAATTACTTAATTAATCAAGGCTTTTTCTTCCTCCTTATGGTGATTAATTAGTATACAATTAATGTACAAGAAATTGCTAGCATTACTGCCAACGTGACTCCAAGACTTGGCTTGTTACTTGTGGTTGGGCGTGACTCCAAGACTTAGCTGGGCGAGATGCTACCTTGAGAAATTTACATTCACAGCTTATTGGAGGCGAAACTATAGGCTCTCGCCTCTGTGCAAGCGATATTCCTGCATTTCGCCCGAATCATTTTTTACACGATTTCTTCGCACAATTCATAGATGAAATTTTGGCACTTCGCTTGTACAAGCGAGATACTGAGATATCGCTTGGGGAGTGGGCGAGGTGTTGGGATTTCGCCTGTTAGTTTTTTTTGCAGGCGGTAGACCACAATCTCGCTTGTACCAGGCGAACTGTTAGTGTCTCGTCCGTCTTTCCAAGCGATATACAGGTTTTTCGCTTACACCCAAACGGTACTCCACACCCTCGCCTGATCATTCACCGCTTTTTTTGACCCATATCAAAGATCAAATATTTTTGATCTTTGATCGATGGGTATAATCGTGTGATTGTGGACGCCCTAAGCGAATGAAATAATGGGTTGTTGTTGAATGTGAATTTCGTGTAGGGAAGGAACCGATCTGATAGTGCTGGCGGAGACGGTTTGGAGAAAGAGGAGAAGGCGAAAGAATTAGGGTTAATATTCAATGGTTACTTTGTAAATATTAGTAGAGTGAAGGGTAAAATTGTAATCTCGTTAAATAATTACTTTTTTATATAAATTTATTAATAATTACTAAACAGAAGTTAAGACTTAACCTAGTTAACACGGGTTTCAGTCCAGGTATCAAACCCTAATATTGGACAAATGTTAGACCAAAGACTAAAGCTGGTCAAAACCTGAGTACCAAACATCAATTAACCCAAATTCAAAGGTTTATTCATATTGCATCGAATAGAAAATGGATATCAAAATCGTGAATTTAATGTTTTTAGTTTTCATCAAAAAAGGGAGGGGTAATATATGGAAAAAAAAAGATTTTTATAACTTCCATATTTTTTCTTAATCTAATACAAACTTGTTTTTCGCCTATATAGCTTGGATGGAGGGAGTAATAATTAATCTAATTAGCTAATAAATTAAACTAATAAAATCATGTCATACTTAATCAGACCAAATCATATTTTTATATGTCTTGTTTTGGTGGGAAGAAAAAATAGAAGAAAAAATAAATAATTTTGGAGATTTTTATGATTCACTAAACCAAAATGAGTGATTCTAGCTTAAACTCTTGCCTTTTTCTTGCTCAATATTGCTTAAAGTACGTAAAAAAAAGATATTTTTGTGATTCAAGCAAGTTTACAGTTGGGTTTTCATCTCGAACCCAAACCTAAGACATATTTACGGTTAGGTTTCGATGAACACCTAACAATAGCTGGTTTAAAAAATAGCGAACACCCAATCGTAGCATTTTTACGGTTGAGTTTTTAGCATCGAACCCAACCGTAACTCATTATGTGCATGGGTCTTTATTGCTATTATTACACAAGTTACGGTTAGGTTTGACTAAAAATCCCCAAATGTAAATAATATTATGGTTGGGTTCGTTTTTTAATTCCCGACCGTAATTTCTTCTGTAATTTTTTTTGGTTTTTACAGTTATATTTAGGGGTATAAGTATAACTGAACCGTAAGTATTTCTATGGTTGGGTTCGATGCTCTAAATCTAACCGTAAATTTCTCTTTCCTTGTATTTTAAAATCGAACCTAAACGTAAATTATTTACGTTTGAAAAACCTAACTGTAAAGTTTCATCTTCATCTTCATTTTGTAAGTTTGCGGTTGGTAATTGAAAAAATCCTAACCGTAAAATCAAAGAAAAACCGGTTACGTTTGGGAATCCAACCGTAATTTCTTCCAAACATGGATTTACGGTTGGGTTTTGAAAAAAAAACAAACATAAAATTTTATGGAAAACTATTTTTTTTTAGAATCAATCAATCAAACAAGATATCAATCACAAAAAGAAGAAAAAAAATATGGGTTCTTCTTTAATTTCTTGATTATGTTGGTTTGATTGATTTTGATTGCCATCATTGCTACCTTCTATACGAGGAATTTCGATAGAGAAGGAGAAAAAAAGAGGGAGAAAAAGAGTTGAAATGGAGAAGGAGAGTTGAAATGGAGAAGAAGAAGAATTGAATTCGATAGTTAGGTTTTTTTTTTAGGTTTTAATAGATTGAAGGGCAAATTAAAATTTTTATAGATGAAAGGGTAATGTAGACATTTTGCTATTGCATAGAATACCCCCTAACCAATAATTGAGATACCTGAAACCTTGAAAAGCCTCTCTTTTATAAGTGTAAGCCCCTATATGAGGGTTCCCAAATAATTAAAAGAAATTTAAAGGTAGGCCTCCAATAACCCTTAAATGTATTGGCAAAATCCTAACTAAAAAATAAAATAAATCTAGATTTTAAATTGCTAAAATATAATAGAATGACACCACCATCTATGTCACCACCGCTCACCGCCAACACTGCCACCCACCAACACCACCTCCGCCATCATCACAAGTGGTTTGTATACTCAATGGATACATATGCATGTGTTTTGTGTATTTAGCAGGAAAGGGTTGCCACAACCGCCGACGACAGCATCACCACAACCACCACATATGGCTTCTGACTTAGTAGGTACATATGCATATAGATTGTGTACCCAGCAGGTATATATGCACGTGGTTTGTGTACCAGGAGGAACACATCCATATCACATGTGTACTCAGCAGGTACACATGCATATGACATGTGTACTCGGCAGTTAAACATCCTTATAGATTGTGTAGCTAGAAGTATACATCTATATAGCTTGTATAATCAGCAGGTACACATCCATATAGCTTGTGTACTCATATGATACGCATCAACATACATACAAATACATATATTGTTTTATTATTTATTTACAATAATTTTTCAATTAATCATTTACGGTAATTGATCGTTATTAAAAACAATAAACAAGTCGTATAATTACTGGAATAAGAATCACACCAAAAAAATTCCTTTACAAGATTACTAAGCGAAGCCAATGAATATAATAACAAAAGGCTTTATTACTCCATCACGATTACGCCTAGAATATATACTTGAAAAAACATAAAAAGTATTACAACCAACATTAATATCCAAAAAAACATAAAATTACGAGAAATATATATGCATTTAGCAGATACACATGCATATGATTTGTGTACTTGTTACACATACACATAACTTATGTACTCGAAAATTATGTATCCATATAGCTTGTGTACTCAGTTTCAAAAAGTTGTGTGGGTTCATCGATTAATATTAAGATTTATAATATTAAAATGAATATAAGCTTATACTCATTTTAAGATTGAGTTCATCGATTAATATTAAGATTTATAATATTAAAATGAATATAAGCTTATACTCATTTTAAGATTGAGTATAAACTGATACCCATTCTTAGAATGAGTATAAGGGTATACTCATTCTTAGATCAACTATAACTTTCATTTATGATTTTGTACATCTATGACTGAGAAACACCATTTATGGTCAGAAATATTACGACAAATATTCGAAAACTATAAAATTATTAGTTACGGCTAGGTGTGCGACGAAAATTCTTAGCACTGATAAATTCTTCATCCAAGTTACGACTAGAAGTTCATCATTTGTTAGCCATACGTATTAGAAAAATAAGTTTACTGTAAAGAAACTGTTATTCAACCTAACGTAGGTGGTTTGGGAAAACAATTAGAGAAATGAGAAGAAAAAGAATATGACTAGGGTTATTTGATTTTTGGTTTTTTGTCTAGGAAAAGATTTTAAGAGAAAGGGATATAATGGTAAAATTTTAATTTGAATGACAACTTAGACATTTACTATCCAATAAAACACCGCTTAGTCACTAGTGGACAGTATAATTCTAAAGGAGCTTTTCAAAAGAAAAAATTCAAAAGCCCTTAAAATAGGTTTATAAAGAAAAAAAAAAACTTTGTTAAATGGCGTGTCCTAGACAATTGTGCATGACTCACCTTTAAAGGTCCCACTCTCATTGTATACACATGACACAAATGATCGGACGTGTCTAGTTTTTCTAAGATGAAATGATGACTTATCATTTCATTCAATCTTTATAAATACCCTTTTTTGGGTTAAGGTATCAAAATAGAAAAGAGCTATAAAAATTATTTCTCTCGTCTGTCTCATTTTATCTTTATAATCTTTCCTATTTGATTGTTACTGACTACACAGTACACAATACCTATGTACACTCGTGAGATGTATTATTCGTAAATAAGTTTCCATGAACCGATAAAATTGATCCGATAATACAACACGTTATCAGCACGAATTGCTCTACGACGATCGGTATGAGGGATGACGATACGGAAAAGGATAATTCTCTTCAATCCTTTCATATTTAATTTAACCATTGTTAAGTAGTTTTATGCATATAATTTTTATTGTGTCTAACTTAGTTCCTATTTGATCAGGACTTGTTAAGGAAGAAGTTAGACGATTGTTGCATCTTGTATATGCTAAGGTCAGCATAAATAATTATTATGATATACAAAGAAATATCCAAATAGGTACATATTTAAATAACTCATATTTGTGATATTTATCCGATTTCCGGTTTTAGTCAAATATTTGAGTTCTTGCTACATTTATTATTTTCCTCATTAGGGGAACAATTGAAAGTTTTTCTGCATCCTTTTTGGATGGTGTAGAAAATAAAATTTTCTTCGTTGTTTCACCATGAATTTTGTGGTATATAGTTTGACTTTAATTTAGAGAAGATATATGCGCCATTAAAATGCTACGACGAGCAATAAGGAGAGCCGTAAAATATTTACGCCCTTATATGCTTCTGCCAGCTTTATGACATGCATAATATGCGTCTTTGATATGTGTTGACGAGCTTTAAAATACTATTGCATATTATGCACATTATATATGTTGTGATAGCAACAACAATAGTTGCATATATTAACTGCGCCTCGTAGGTATACAAACATTGAGTATTAATGCGTGTTGCATTTCTTTAAATGATATTAAGTGTTAATATCAAGTCTTCTCATCGCGTTATCTATTACCGAAAATCACAAATTTGGTGAATTAAATTTGCATTAGTGCCTATACAAATAAGTATACTTTTGAAAAAAATGATAGACACAACAAATGAGGAAAATGCATATTGTGGTAGGCATATTAAATATGGGAACCACAATGAGTTTTTCAGGTTTAGGGACCTCATAAGCACCGTACCACTAGAAGTGGAACGATAACATAATATTTGGTTGAATAAGTTAATCATGCTATCGTTGTGGCATAAAAAACACGGTACAAGCACCTGAAGTGTCGTTCATTTTTTATAATGTTTATTGGTCGTCTTGGCATGACTCGAACTGATATTGAGATAACGTCCATATTAACAAAATTTATTTTTAGTTTACTGTGGATTTTACATGGCAATAAAAATTCTTAAAAAAATATTCCAGCTGGACAGTAAATGAGAGAGGAGACCTGCTCAGTTGTCTCTCTTGGGTTACGTGGTATTATTGTTTTCGACCCCCAGTTGCTACCTTGATAAGGTAAAGTAATGCAGATCTGAAAGTTCTGCTGATGAGACATCCCCGCTTGGATCAGGGGGAGAATCGTCGAAGATTTTGGTTAAATCCAATTGTCTCATCTAATTCTCGCACCAATAAGTGCCTAAGGTGTTGGAGATTACTCTATTGCTAAAATTAGCAAGAGTACTCTAGCTAGATTTTGGAATAAAGAAAAGTCCTTGCGAAGATTACCATGGAATCACATCGATTATTTCATTTGGAAACATGCATACAAGCATAGACGAAAATATCTTATATGGAGTCTGCCAATCTAATCAGATAACGTCCATATTCTCTTTGAGTTAATGGAGTTGATATTTCTCAACAAGGATTAAATCCATAAAATTTGTGTTGACATCTCATGAGAAGAATATCTGCGTAATTTGGTACCATGGATTAAATAAACATCCTCATACTCTATAGAATGATGTAAGATGGTTATTAATTGATTGTAACTTGTTATCGATAAGACAGCTACTGAAATCATTGTGGATTAATATCCCCCTTTACAAAGGAATTATCAACGAAGTTTATATGATTGGAAAATATGGACCCCAATCCATATATTGAGTTTGTATCTCACTTGTATACGCTTTTGAGACTTTAGTCTCAGCATCAGTTATAACTTTAATGCTAATCAGAAAGCACGGTGAGGAAAACTAAGGCCGCCTGTTGAACAACGCCACCCTTGACAATGAGTTTCCATAAATACTAATTAGGTTGATAAAAGTATAGTCTTGCAATCTTAGATGACTCGACATATCACCTGAGTGATAACTGTGTATCTATACTCATATAAATTTTAAATGAAACTCGTGCTTGTTAATTAGTCATTAATGTTGTATCATCTTAGTAATGCTCTAGGCATTAATAGTGAGTATTTTATTGTTCTTGTGCATTCATTGAATGGTTTAGTTAATTCATTTATAAAGCATTTCGAACTTATTACTCATGAAACCATGTCATGTTTCTGTTTGAGACGTGCTACATTTCACTATGGTTACTACTACTACAAGATTTGCAAATTTGCTGAGAAAGTCTTTCCACTGTTTGGGGGAGAAAAGATTATCGCCTTAAAACGCATGAAGTATACTGGTTTGCATAAAGATAAACCAGGATGTATCTCATCTTGATGTTTTCAGCAGACATGCACAAGATGTGACATCTTCAAAAATTACAAATCACGTTGCTTCTTAAGAAGCTGTGTATGTAGTAGCTAGTGTGTCATTTAAAAC
This sequence comes from Papaver californicum, assembly GCA_023531435.1. Lineage (NCBI taxonomy): Eukaryota > Viridiplantae > Streptophyta > Magnoliopsida > Ranunculales > Papaveraceae > Papaver > Papaver californicum. The sequence continues at coordinate 1,283,034 of JAJJMC010021751.1, read as the reverse complement.
ACACCACATCATGGATGACTAGTTGATTCAAAATAGTCTGATTTTTATAAGGAGAAAGAACAAATTGCAATAATTGAAAGATAGAGCTCTTTAAGAGACTATCAAAGGAAGATCTAATTTCTCTGAGTATAGTTCTCCTAATAAGAGAACGTCTCTGCAAAGGATGTGGAACCTCAAGATGAGGGGATCCTCGTAAAGTATGCATGCAATAAAGAAATTTGCAATCAAAATACAATGATTGTTGGTGATATATTCGAAGTATCCATTGATACTGCCATAGATGATGTTGGTGTTAAACCACTATTTTACGGGAATATCATCAACAAAATGATTGCTTCAACTGGAAAGAAGATATCTAAGAAGAATAACAGTTTCTCGTAAAATGCATATGTTTGGATCTGCAATCCGAACACCCGATAATGTGTGCTACACTTTGACGCAAACTGGGTGTTTGCAGTCCCGACATCCAACAATGTAAGGCCTAATTGGCTATATGTGGGTGCTTTCGCATATGTGAGAAAAATGAAGTCAACTAATGGCATAATATCTTTCACATAAGTCTTGAGGTGATTACAAATAAACAAATTCCCTATTATGGATGCAACTGCCTCTTTGGTATTAGTATGGCAGTATTTCAAGGACTCGACTAACTGATGTGGTTATTGCTCATCTATATGACAGGTAGATATCCACTCTTCCAAATCCATAGACTGCAAATGACTGTTGTGGTTGTTGATTAATTGTGCTTGATTGTTTTGGTTAGAGAAAACCAGTTTCCTCCACATATCTATCCCTAGACCTCGAACAAACTCTGAGAATGTGGTCGTCATCCACCTGGTCGTATGAAAATGGCATGCATCCTCGCTCCCAGGACTCTTTCATGGAATTCCAACAATTTCTCTCGCTCCTCAGAAGCCCACAGGAACGGAGTTGATGCTCGGAAAACAAGGGGGTAAGAAGCCAGGTGTCCGGTTTTACGGGTGATTGACCTGTAGGTTCTTGCTCTGCTGTGCTCTGGCCTAGTACATTCCAGGAAATTCATACGCTCCATCGACGGAGCCAAAAGTGGAGTCTTGGTCAGAGCAAGCCGTCCTATTCTATTACCATACATAATTGGGAGAAGCTCATCCAAAAATAGAGCTAGAAACGCTTCATTTCCTTTCGTTCCTCTTCCTCATTTCCTTGTTCTCGAATCCAAGGGTGACTTTTCATACAGATATCTGCATGAAAATTGTTGAACGTTTTCAACTATCAGCAGAACTACATAACATGTCATATGTGTTCGTTAAAGCTTGATCGAGCCTTGTGTGGTTTGAAATGTCTAAGTGAATACCTATTTAATCTAGGGATATATGAACCATCTTATATTCCCATAACTGTGCATTTGCTAGACTCGATGCGTACAACACCAATTTGATTGGAACTCCTATAATCTCTCAAAAGCATGAAAATACTTAAAGCAAGAGTTCGAGATGAAAAATCTCGGTAAAACAAGGTTTCGGTCAATTGATTGAATTTTGTTGCTAGCATCCATTAATTTTGCAAAATTTAAAGGTTTAGGAATGTTTAAATGGACATGTTAGTTGCACAATCTCTTACTTTAATCGGTTTACATCTCAACAAATAAGATGTGATCACTCTGTGGTTTGTGATACACCAAAGGTATGTCAATGGTACAATGACGGAAATCTGTTATAGATACATGATATTGTCATCCACAATTGTCTAGGACACGCCATCTAACACCCCCCCCCCTCCCTGGATGATCACCGTTCTAAGTTTATTGTCTCGTTAAAACTTTGATAGAAAATCCGATAGGATAAAATCTGGTCCAACGAATAGGGCTTCTAGCTTTGTTGATTGTTACGAACATGTTGTCTTAATAAAACTTCATCAGGAAAACAGAAAACCACTTTGGAAAAATTGAATAATGGAAGCTCACAACAATAATAACGACGATGTTCATCTTGCTTCGTTAACATCTTGTTAGGAAAAATCCCATGCGGTAAAAACTTGATCAAAATAATACGTGTGATTATCTAATAACCACACCCCAGGAAACTCTATGGATATACATCTCTTTAGATGACAATCACCTTTCTAAGATTGTTATCTCATTAAAAACCTCGTCATGAAAACCCATAGGGATAAAACATGAACGTAGGAAAACATGAGCACGTACTCAGAACAATGATAAACCAACAAATGTTGCCTCGTCAAAACCTTACCCGGAAAAACCCGGAGGGACAAAAACCAGGACAAAGGAAAAATAGTACAACATTTTGAACTGTAGGTAGCAGTGAACTCGCATGCCTCATTAAAACCTTGACAAAGAAAACCCACTGGAAAAAAACCTTGACTAAGGAAAAAGAGTACAAAGCGTAAAAGTACATTGTCCAATATCCATAGTCTTCCACGGCTTTACACTCCCCTTGATGAGTAGCCTTTTCACTTGATCATTGTGCTCGATAACATTGCATAGAGATCACAAACCATCTTGAAATGTCTTATCAGTAGCTTTATTTACTTGAGAAAACTTGGTCAGATCTTCTTTCTGTGCAATTTCTTAATGACCATCTAATTACGAACCTTTTATTCTCAACTAGTTTTGTCTGAACAATCATAACCGTTTGGAGGAAAAAACAAGTATCCTCTACTACCAAACTACTATCTTAGGAAAATATTAATCTACAAATCACTTCATTCAATCTATATAAATACATTTTTTTAGGTTAAGGTGTCGAAAATAGGAAAGAGTTAATTAAATAAAAACCATTTATGTTATCTACCTCATTTTCTCTTTATAATCTGTAATGACCCGACCCTCCATCGATACTGTTCCCACTTAGACATTACGGTCATCCGACAGTGTGGGTTTTTTAACGGGCACCGCTGTGGTCATCCAACAACAGCTTCCCGGGAGGTCACCCATCCTTGGATTGCTCCCGCTGAGCACGCTTAACTGCAGAGTTTTTTTGTCAACTCAGTAGCCAACTGTGCTAAAAAGACCTCGGTATAATGTATACGTTCCTGCCTCTTGTAAGACCAGTATCTTGCATCACCGCCTAGCATACTCTCCCACCTGAGTACAAGCGACCCATCGATCGTTATCACCAATATTGTTCCCATTTTCCCACTGCAGTTCTCCAGCAGTGTGAGATTTTTATTGGCACTACTGTAGTTATCCGGCAACAGCTTCCCGAGAGGTCACCCATCCTGTGACTACTCTCGGTCAAGCACTCCTAACTGAGAAGTTTTTCCCACAACTTAGTCAAGTGTACCCATCATGCCTCGGTGTTAGGAAAGGACAAACCATTACTTATATTCCATCCGACGAACCCTACCTGCCGAATTGGGGTATTACAATACCACCACCTTAAATTGGAGCCTTCATCGGCTTCAGATTATATTCAAGCCCAAATCTCCGACGTTCCCTACCACTCATGAGACCAGTACCTGACACATCCCGTTAATCGTACTCTCTCACCCTCGGCAGGACCCGTCGTCGGCTATGATACCATTTGTAATGACTCGATCCTCCACCTATACTGTCCCCACTTAGCCATTTTGGTCTTCCAGCAGTAGCTTCCCGGGAGGTCACCCATCCCTGGATTTCTCCCGCCAAGAACGCTTAACTGCACAGCTTTTTCCCAACTCTGGAGCCAACTGTGCTGAAAAGGCCTCGTTATAATGTAGACGTTTCTGCCTTTTGTAACACCAGTATCTACCATCACCGCCTAACATATTCTCCCACCTGAGCACAAGCGACCCATCGATCGTTATCAGCGATATTGATCCCACTTTCCCACTGCGGTTATCCAACAATGTGAGATTTTTATTGGCACCACTGCAGTTATCCGACAACAGCTTCCCGAGAGGCCACCCATCCTATGGCTACTCTCGGTCGAGCACGTTTAACTGAAAAGTTTTTCCCACAACTTAGTTAAGTGTACCCATCAGACCTCGGTGTTAGGAAAGGACAAACCATTACTTATATTCCATCTGATGAACCCTACATGCCGAATTAGGGTATTACATAATCTTTCATATTTGATTGTTACTAACTACACAGTACACAATACCTATGTACGCTCGTGAAATATCTTCTCCTTTAAAGGGCTAAGTCAATCGTGCCCCTACGTTGAACGGTGACCAGAACTCCCTATTTGATTAGAAGTGAACAATACCCACACATTCATTTTTTTTAATATTTTCACATAGCTTAATATTGCTCAAAAAATAATCTAAAAAAAAAATAAAAAAAACCAAAAAAATCTTCCGTAGAAGAAAAAGAAAAAAACTCGTCATAACCTAAAACGAAACAACCACATTCACTTACATCTGCACATAAACTATAACTACCACCATATCTTTCACTTTGTTGATCATAACCTTCTTCTGATGATGATATACTTCACATTATTTACTAAAAAGAGAACAATATGATGATTTCACGGGATCCGAACTGAACCCACCATTACTATTTCTTCAGAGATACAAGAAAGATAACAACAAAATGAAAGAGTTGGGTTGGTCTGGTCTTTCTGGAGAAAGAGGAAATAAATGTGATAATGATAAATGGTAATGATGATGCTGAGATGGAGTATGAAGTTATTTATCGATAGGAAATTAATGAGAAATGATAAAAGTAATGCTAATAAAAAAGTAGCAGCAACAACAACAACATCAAAGCTTTACTCTCTTCTTGGGGGTTCAAGTCTACTATTGAATACTGATGCCGCAAAAATAAAGCATGAGTCGACAATTTTGTGTTGCACTTGAATGTGAATCTACTGTTTTCGTTAAACAAACGATTCCTATAACAAATCGGATCATCGGACACCAATTTATGTCTGATATGTATTCGAAGAAAATTTTGAAAGAAATATTTCCTTCATAATCAGTATTTACAACACATTCACCAGGTTTGATTATAAGATTATTACCACAAAATTATTAATTGATTACAAACCGGTAATAATTGTAAATCCTTTTAGAGATAATATCATGGAGTCTATAATTAATCAAGGTTTAATACATCGTGACGGAACGGAACTTTATCACACCAAATTAAAAATTCTCATCGAAACCCGATGCGTGACACTATTATAAAAAATTAAATATATTCGGTACATAGCACAAATATAAGTCTAGTATTATTCGTAAAGAAGCTTCTATGAGCCGATAAAATTGATCCAACAGTACAACAACCTTGTTAAAAAAGGTCGTGTGTCGTGCCGAATTATTAAAATTCATTCATCCACAGCCTGACCCTCGAGGACGAACAGAAGAGTTGACATAACTGAGCAGTTAGTAAATTCAATAAATCAGAAGGGTAAAAGTCAAAATCTGAAGATTCCTCTGCCTCTCTATCTAAAACCCTAACCAGCAACAACCCAGAACTTCAGATCTAATTCGCGGGAACTATTAAGTTTTAAATATCAATTCCCGCCTCTCATTGTTTCTATATAATCACATAATTATTCCATTTCCTCTAAAATACTCGATTTCATCAAAAGGTACTTCAATTTTCCTTTCTTTTTAGGGTTTTCCATGATCATCATATGAACCTTCTAATTCCATTTGTATCAGTCGTTGACCTTATGATTCGTGTTTATGTAGGTTAATCTTTTGGTAATCGAGGTTTAGAGAGGGATCCAATTTTGACTCATTAATTTACAAAAATGCCTTGGTGTGACCATTGCAAAAAGAATACTCCAACAGAACGTGGAGATGGTGATGGCTACTTGTAAGTCCAGTGATTCATGTAAAAAAAAAATTAAATTTTTTTTTTCCAGTGTTTAGTGGAAAGATAACATTATTTTCTTTGAAATCCTTTTATTGGTTTAGGTGCTGTAAGGTCTGTGGAAAGGTTATTGATCAGGATATGTTCTCTACTGAAGTCACATTTTTTAAAGGTGCTGGAGGCCAGGTTTGTTCTGACCTCAAGTATGCGTGTCAGTCTCTTGGCCAACTGGGCTATTCCCACTTGGTTATTTTATACTAGTATTACTATTACTATGTTTGAGAAAGTACTAAATTCGGTTGTTTTGTAGAGCCAAATGTGTGGAAATTTTGTGAGGAGTGTGGAAAGTGATTACTCAGAATCATACCATAGGACATTGAATAAAGGTTTGTTTCAATCTGCTTGAATTTGTGGTTCATTCAAGTAAGAATATCTATATTTCTATTTGCAGGATTACATGACCAGAAAATTGGAATGTATGACTAGACTTTACGTTTCCTGCAGTATTGATCTTTTATGAACTTTAATCATTCTAATTAGTATTCTCCACATTGGCACAGGAAGAGATGAAATCAGTGATATGGTAATAAGTCTTAACATAGGTGGTGGTGATTCTGTAATTGACGAAGCAGCACAGTTTTACAAGGTTCCTTTTTTTTTAGATAAATACGAAATCAGTTACTTTTAGCTTGTTTGAGTGCCTGACTGTTTCTTCCATTTTCAGATAGCGGTAGACAGAAATTTCACTAGGGGGCGTAGGACGGCACAGGTTGCAGCTGCGTGTCTTTACATAACTTGTCGGTAAGTGGAGGTCGCAGAGAAGGGTCACACATTTTTCTATCTGCTAGACTAGTGGAAGTGCTTCTCAAAAACTTACTTTTAAGGTTGAAGTATCTGAATTGTTTGTATTAGCATACTGCAATTAACTTTTATTATGTATTCTTTGTCATCTGCAGTGAAAATAAAAAGGCATACCTTCTCATTGATTTTTCAGAATACCTGCAGATAAATGTGTAAGTAGGCCTTTGTATTAATTTTTCTGAATGCAGCATTGGTCACTATGTTTTCATCTCACACCTGGTATTATGTTCCAGTTACGTACTAGGAGCTGTGTTTTTGCAGCTCTGCAAATTACTGAGGCTTGAAGAGCATCCTTTTGTTCAAAAACCTGTTGATCCTAGTCTTTTCATTCATCGATTTTCAGAACGTAAGCATTTACCAGCTTCTCCTATTATGTTAATACTGCATCTAATTGATCGTAACCCTATATGCATATGTTGATAGTCAATCAGTGGTTGGAAGGTGCATTCTACTGAAAAAAATAACATGTCATGTTTATTGTAGGTTTACTGGGAGAGAGGAATCCTGATGTGCCTAAGACTGCGTTGCGCATCATAGCTAGCATGAAGCGAGATTGGATGCAGGTGGAATTTAGCCCCTAACCGTTTGGTCCTTAATTCATAACGACAATAGATTAGTTGTTAAACTGGCTGTTTGCTTTCAGACTGGACGAAAACCTAGTGGCTTGTGTGGTGCAGCATTATACATATCTGCACTTTCCCATGGACTCAAGTACTCGAAGGCAAATGTTGTAAGTCAGGCGCATACTATTTCTTCCCAGTAGTTCCAAAAATCTTGTCAGTTTCGGCATTTTCTGTTTTATAGCCGATTCAAAATCATTTCACTTTGATCCATTATCCAAAAAACATTGTTCCAGTGAACTGATTTCAGGAATTACATTGTTCAGAATCTTTAGATAATCTGGCTTCTAATTCCCTGGACCAAATATAATACAAGATTTTCCTATGTATTTGAGTTTCTTTTCATCATGTTATGTGTACAATAATGATCAACACTGCCATAGTATTCGAATAGTATGTTACTAATAATATGGTTTCCTTCATGTATATACAGGTAAGTGTTGTGCATATCTGTGAAGCAACATTAACTAAACGCTTGGTTGAATTTGAGAACACCGAGTCGGGGAGCTTGACGGTAAGCTTATTACCATAACCTTAGATTTAGATATTTGTTAGTTAAGGCCATTATTACTCGATTTGAGAATAAACTATCATATAGTATAGAATACCACTTATTGCCACAACTACATGGTTATTCGGAGGTTATCTTTCTCATGGAATTTGGGAGGAATCACTTGTTGACGTTTTCTTTTGGGAATCTTTGTGTTATGGGATTTCGGAGGGTTTAATTCTCATGGTATTCCTGAGCCCTGGGTTAAGCATTCTCTGAGCACAACTGGCTATGCCTTTCAAGGTGTTGAAAGGTTTTCCCTCAACCATTTGAAGTTACTCTTGATGGTCATGTGACACTCTTCTTGGATGCTTCTTTTGAAGAAGCTAACCATCCAGAACTCTCTTCTTCTATAGACTTTAATTCGACTAGATCAAGTGCTATGATGTAGCAATCTCTGCTACAGTTGTCTTATGCACTTGGAGAAGATGGGCTGGCGAGGAGTGGGTTAAGAATTGACCTGGGGCATGAGTGCTGTTTTCTTAAAGAACTCCATTCTTTTGTAGACTTGGCCATGAGGCAGTATATTTCGTACATCATATGGTGGAGTAATATTGACACTAGGTATCGTGTATATATACTGGACAGCCTGAGATAATTTTATCCTAAAGTACATTAAGAAATCCAACAAATATTTGTTTTTAAGAATACATAACCAGTTGGGAGAAACAAGAATAGGATAGCTTGATACAGTTTACAACCAATTTTTTCTTCCTTTCTGATGGTAAAAACGAAGAAGTCAAATTCTAATTTTAAGAGTAATAATATGATCTAGTTTTTTTGTATATGATCTAGTTGTGATGTATGACAGTTGTCACTGTAGTACAGTGGTAAAGTTGTTGGGCGCTGATACCAGCGAACTTGAGTATCGAAAAATAAATATAAAAAATGGACCTATTATTATTATTGTTATTTAGGATACTAATATTTCTTTGATTATTATTATTATTATTATTTGTATTTAATTAAAATACTAAAAATAGGTATTTCTTGTTTTCCAAGTTAGGTCAGTTTACTAAAATTAGGGCTTAAGTAATATTCTCTATATAAATAAGAGACGGGTTTAATGTAGTTTGTGATGGTACAATTAATTAATGAAACATGAGTTAAACCCGTTTATCCCTCTTTTCTATCCCTTTTCACTCTAACTTCTATTCGTCACGCTTCTGCACTCCCTAAGATTTGCTCAGAAATATTTTGTCTTCCTAAGATTTGCTCATCAAGTATTTGTCCCTGTAATTAGATTGAGGAGTTCGAGATGAAAGCGGTTGAGTATGAGAAACAAGGTAGTTCATTACAAGAGCTAAATCTGGTGACTAAATCATGCGAGAAGGTGGAATTACTTTGCGAACACAAAGGCACTGGAAACCCTCATTTTGCGCACGGGCTTTGTAAAGCTTGTTATGATGATGTAAAATTCTGGCCCCCTGTTCTTTTATATTGCAAGGTCCAGTGAGTTTATGCTTTTTATCTCATGCTTTCTTTGTTTGTGTAGTTTTTCATACTCTCAGGAGGACTTCAAGGAGGTTCAGAACCTCCAGCATTCCAGCGTGCTGAAAGGGAGAGAATGGCGAAAGCGGCTACAGATAGCAATGCAGAAGAATCAAGTTTGGTTAGTACAGCTTTTCTATCTTCAACCTGCCTGAAATTCACACCTCAATACTGATGTTTTCATCTTTATTTTGTGTGTTATTCTTTGCTAGTTGGAGAAAAGTATAGAGCATCTCTCCGTAGAGAACCAAGATGTCACTGAAAAAGAGAAACTGGGTCCCGAACCATCACAATGTATTGGTTAGTTGCCCTAACTAGAATGATAGCTAAAGCAAATATTGAACCAAACTATTATCTCGCTATATCATATGTTAGTATGATTTTTATTGCTTCAGGGACACAAGAAGGTGCTACTGTTGGACATAAGGCAGTAGACGAGGGTGCATCTGATCAACCACAATGTGATGATGATATGGAAGCTATTGCTGGTGACGAATCAGAAAGCCTGTCTGATATCGACGATGATGAGGTCTGCTGCTTGATTGTGTTGGTGTTCATTGTTCTATGTCTTCCTCGTCTCTTGTTCTTTATTTATCAACTTCCCATTCCTTGTAGTTCTTTGCATCCGCATTCTCAATTTACCTGCATCTAATTGATGATCATCTCCACCGTCACTCCCTGGAATCACCTGTAACCTCTCATTTAATGAACTAGATAAATTTGATTAGATATATTGACTGCATTAGTAATTGCGTCCATCTTACTTTGTATCCAGTAGTAGTATTATGATTTGAAAAATAATACGTGCTGTACAGGTGGATGGGTACCTTCACAATGAGGCGGAAAAACATTATAAAAAGATAATCTGGGAAGAGATGAACAAGGAGTACATTGAGGTAATCATTCATCTTCTCTGTTCACTGTCATTTTCACATGTGTCCGTAAACATCAATCCTCATAATGTGTTAATGGAAGGTGACCCATCTCCAAATTTCAAATAGAAAAACTAATTTATGCTGAAAAAAGAATGAAATAAATTGTGCTTCCAGGAGATATTTTTGTTGAAAACTACTGGAGTGGTTGGTCCACTACCCTACTAACTATTTAGCTAATGTATTGTTGATCTGCGAACCTTTATAGGAACAAGCAGCTAAAGAAGCCGCCGCCGCCGCTGCTAAGGAAGCCTTTCTGGCCAATTTTAAGAACTGTCCAGTGGAAGCACAGGAACTTGCTGCAGTGGCTGCAGCTGCTGTTGCTAAGACAAGAGAGGTACTTTCTGATACAGGGTTATGTTTATTTTAACTAATGTTTACAGTTCACTTTCAGATGTTAACTAGTTGTTTAGATCACTAAATCCACCTTGAAACAATGAGAGTAGGAAAATAGTCAAATTATAGGGGCTGTATGGATAGAATGTGCGGGGTGAGGAGATGATTGAATTCTGATTTTTCCCTGGTTATCTCTTGCTGTGCTATGTGTCCAAGAGTGGTATTGGGACACCAACTCAAGGTGCATAAATCACTCCACTATTCCAGCATGCATGGAATAGTTTCTTTCTACTTATTTGATTTCACGAGCCTGGTTATGTTCAATTTTTGAAGTGGAAAGAAGCTATGGTTTCCTGCTTATGAATTAGCGACACCTAGATTTTTTTTCAGTAAATTATAACAAATGTCTGAATGTTTTCTGGAATTACAGGAAAGGCAACAAAAAAGAGCTGCTGATGCCAAGAACATGGCTCCTGCTCAAACTGCTGCAGAAGCCACTCGCCAAATGCTAACTAAAAAGGTACACGGATCATTGATTATGTTGGGTATTCTTCCATAGAACAATGAAGACAGTTCAAAGCAGGCATAAAATAGTATCCACATCACATCCGTGCACCAAATTTTCGAGCAATTTATCACGAATACTCATTTTTGTGTGTGTGTTGCCTATCCTGTTTATAGATTTGTACCATATTTCTTCTTATATCTTTGTCTATCTTTCCTTTCGCAGAGACTCAGCTCCAAAATTAACTACGATGTATTGGACAAACTCTTTGATGACTCTGTACGTTCTTTTCTAATTATATTTTTTTTGTGAATGGAAATTATTTGAAGATTTGTGATGTTTTTTATACAGCGGATTGGTTGCCGTTACCATCTTCATTTAATTTATTTGAAGATGCTTACTAATTTTTTTCTTCTTATTTGACAGACAACTGCTGAGGCCATAAAAAAGAAACGCACTGAATCTGATAAAAGTGATACTCCTGCTAAAGTGGATGTAAAGGGTAAGGAGGAAGAAGAACCTGAATCAGATCTTGTAGACAATGAGGATTATGAGGGAGATGGCAATGGAGACTACTATGGTGACGAAGCATCGTATTATGGAAATGGAGAAAGTGGGTATGGTAATGATGAGGATTATGGTTATGAGTATTAGTTTGCGTTTGTAATATTTTCATTTTTATGATACCTGGCTAGTGTGGCCTTATTTTTACCAATTTCTATTATATGTTTATTCTTTTCCCACATGAACCGATGGGTAATGGTGTATTTAAATTCATATTAATAAGATGAGGTCTTAAAGAAAATGTCTTTCAAATGAAGTGAAATCTTGAAACATGAACCTTTGGCTAAGAGTTATTCTTTGCACTAAAATGCTAAATACAGTATAAGCTTTATTGGAAATCTCTCCCATACTCTGTCATCCTCTTAAAGACTCTAGAGCCTCTCACCAGTCCAGTTTGTTTCACTTTTCTGACCTTTTTCCAGTTCCACAAGTTCAATAATTACATAAAAAGTTACCTAGTTTTGTATTATTGGAAGAATCATCATTACTATCATTATAGCGCTGAGTGTAACGCTTTACAAGAACTGCTTTGCGTAAGATGAGCCGGTGTGAGGCGATAACGGTAAATCCCGCTATTCAGAACAAAATTGTTGACAGATCATAACAATGCTAGAAGATCTTCTTTTGATTTGAATAAGGTTAATGCAGACGATGAGAATAATGTTCAGTCTCAATGGGAATATGCGGCTTAATATAATGCCAAATGAATATTTGGGAAAATATTATTCACTTTGTTATGAAATGGCTATGAAACTTCTATGAAACATGTACATCAATCACAGGACTTCAAAGATTAGTTGAGTGTGCTGAGAGGCCATCCAGCTTATAAAAAAATAGCCTGCTTCATGATGGACTCACCATCGACCCTCACTCGATGATTGCAACACGGAAGATGGAGAAAGAGTAGTATGTGCCGCTAGTACTGAATATTGACAAGGATGAACCAATCATATCAGCTTTAGCACTGTTGAATTTGATTGTTTTGTAGAAGTGAAGAAGTCATTTGATCATCAAGATCACCAGCTTCTATCAATATTTGGTATTTTTCTTCTTGAGCTTTGGACCATAAATATATGTATAGCCCTACTAGTATCATCACTGAACCAAAAATACTGCATCAACATTCACCACAATTAAATGTTAATAACCAGGCCATAAGAAAAGAAAAGAAAAGAAAAGAAAAGAAAAATGGTGGTGAAACGAGCTTACCTGCCAATGCCCATTGTTTGGCCTAGAAATATGGTTTCTAAGATGGTGGTGAAAAGAAGACCCAGAGGAGCAAAAGAGGCTACAAACACAGGGCCTTTTAATCCTGCACACCATGCCACGAAAAAATTTGCTAGTCCACTATTTAAAGCTCCCTACAGACATAATATGCAAATTTGGTATCAGCAATCAATATGCAAGCAAATGTACCACGAGGTTTTTGACCTACTCATGACTTGGCAAAATCGAAATTCTGTTTGCACCTTAAAATCTAACAGATTGTAGTGATCCAAAGAACAAATTGCGTGTCTAAATACTTACACCAACGACGATATTGAGGAGCTCTAAATCCCACTTCAGTTTCCACTGGGATGCCTCACGGTTAAGGACAATAGCTACTATCCCTGTTTGCAGCGTTGCAAATAGAAACATTATAGTAGTCATGGACAACTCAGCCAGATACCTTCTTGTCATTGGCTCCTATATATTTGATAGATTTATTATGATATCAGGATACTGTAAAACAAGTGAAAGGAATATCAAACAAATTTGGGATTGATACTCCAGCCCAACATAAATGAAATGCCAACAGCTGAAATGCCATTTTGATTATTATCATAAACCCCATCATTGTATAATCGAGTCTATGGACCTAACATTTCTAGGCTGGAATAGTAGCTCACAAACTAATTATACGTGACTAAGGCTGAATTTTAGACTCACCAGCATTAAAATCCATGTACTGAAAGCGAGAACGCCTATAACGACCATAATTAAACCAGCGCTCGTAGTACTAACACTAATACCCATGCCGATGAAGATGAAATCATTAGGAGAGGGAGATTTTAGTGTTTCAACTAATGATCCTCCACGCCAAAACATAAGAACCAATGCGCCAGAAATTGACAACAAAGTTCCAAAGATTTTGCCAATTCCCCACAATGTGTGTATTTGAAGTTTTTCTTGTCTTGTAATAAGAGAAAGAACGAATGTGATTGCAGGTATCATATTAAGTACTGATGATTCAATTGTACTTGAAATGAAGTAAAGAGCTGTTGCTAACATAATCTGTGCTATTGTCACTCTGCATCCAAAACAAGAAATAAAAACCTACTTTGTTAATAATCATGACTAAATTTATCATGGACATTCAAATTAGCCTCACTATGTTTCAACCTTACTCAGTAAATTCTTAAAAATAATCGAAATGAAGGAAACAAAAAGTAATCGAAATGTAAGCCAGGGTGTAATTTAATGGACGTAAAGATTGTAGACACATACCCAATCAAAGCCAACAAAAATATGCCTCCTAAGATTTGCTTTGTAAGAGGAGGCATCTTCTTTCTGTAAGAAACAAGAGAATTTTAGAGATTAAATTTGATGAGAAACAATTTAGGAGATTATTAGATGGAGTGTTTTTAATACTTTACCTTTCAAAGATGAAAGCGAGAAGTCCCATGAAAAGAGTGGCTAAAATGAATTGATAAACTAAGAAAACAGTAGAACTAATTCCCTGAACCATTATAACTTTACTTAATACTACATAACTAGCTGTTATAATTTGACATAGAATCAAACTTCCATGAGGACCTATTTTATTCACCATACTCTGCCAGGAAGAACAAATCACCATTGTTATCCTTATCAATCAGTACAATTTGATTGATTTTTTGATGACTACTTCGTCTTCGTCTCTCCCTGTCTTTGTTTTCTTGTTATTCTTAGTATGAAATCACTCGTCAAAATTCTGTAATCAAAAGATTCCACAAGTATATAGGTTTGTGTTTGTTATCAAATTCAGCAAAATGAATAGGAATAGGAACTACCAACTGTTTGCTATTAATCGAAAATACACGTGGGTGTACACGTGAATCACGTACCTTTTCTTATTTTATTTTGCGTTTTTTGAATCTTGAATTTCTTGATAGAATGGGACAAAGTTGACCGGGGTAGAGTACTTAAATTAAAATTCGAGATTTTCTACCTACTGCGTCAAGAAAAATTAGTACATTTAGTACTGGAGCGTTGGTTGCAGTACTGCAGGGTTGCACTGACGGCCCGGATTTTGTGGATGTCCGTATCCGATGTGTGGGATAGGCGGCGTGGATACACATCGACACGCACGTGGGTGTGTTACATGCACGTATCTGACGCATTCTTTTAGTATTTTTTTTTTTGGTTTTTCTTTTTTAGTCTCATTAACTAATTTCAGCGATATATTATTAGATCTTTAGATTTGATTCTTATTGATCTGAATACCAAATATACTACAACTTTGAACCTATTAATCAATCAAATCTTACAGATATTTTTATATAACTATAAGTGTAGTAACCATTTTTCTAACTACACAATTAGATGAATACATAACTTTGATCTAAATTTTTGAATGAAAACATGCATACTAGATTATAATAAATATTTTTGATAAGATAGATTTTTTTTTATTTCTTACCTAAGATTGTATACCATTTGATGAACTTTGTTAATGGTGAAGATGGTTATTACAAACTCGGCTCCTATTCCCTGAGGTGACTTAATGTACCTTTCAGCTCTAGAAAATACCTTAGCCATTTACAGAGATTATTTTGGTATTTATAGACAGGAATGTTTATACACACTGTTATTCTACTAGCATGATACATCCAATTTGATGCCTTATCCTACGTGGCGATCATGTCTTTCTTCTTTTACTCGCACAAATGAATATTCGTGCCCATATGCTTTGATCTCACGCAGGTATATCTCGATCTCGTCTTAGTCATCATCTTGATTCGGGTCTCTTTCTTCCTTCGTGCGTCTTCTATTTGTATGGTGTCGAAGCATCTTGTGTTGTCTTGTCGTCTCCCTCTGCCCGAGTCTGAAAAAGTCCAGTCAAGCACGCTTCTCTGTGGTATTTAATGCTATTGTTTCCTAATTCAAACTCGTCTGTAGATGGAGTTATGGTGCTTTCCACGTGTCCTGATTTGGAGCCGGCGGTAGAAGTTCTCGAAGTGTGAGTGGTAACTTTCCAACTTCTTTTCCGTGCTTTTCGGTGTTATCTTCTTATATTAGTAACGCCTGAGGATCCTTCCACGTGGTAGACATATATTTTACTACTACAATTTTCCCCTTCATCTTCCCGAAGGGTAAGATGGGAAGCAAATCTAACCTTTCCAACTTTTACCGTTGCCACGTCTTGAGAGGTCGTTTCGGTAACCGCAAGCAATAACTCCTTATACTTTTATTGCCTTTATGACCTCCTTACCTGATGTAGCCGGTTTGTATGCTCTCATAGGATTTTGTTTCCTTTATAAATGATCCTCCTTGGGTTTCTAATCATAAATTTTTATTCTTCAACTCTTTTCTTCTCTGAGTTTTCTCTAAAGTTGTCAGTTTCCCTGCTAGTGTAGTTTGATCGCCAAGTGACATTGTTCTTCACCATCTTTGAGTAATCCTTCACTTAAAACTTTCATGGCGCATCAGCAGAGGGATTCGTCCTATTCTCATAGGTTTGTGGTTTTATTTTTTTTATGCTTTTTGATTGTTCTTCTCTGCATGTTTTATTTTCTTCTATATCTGATTCTTTTCTCCTATGTTCTTTTCAGGAGATTGCGTAAACCATCACTGTTAGAAAAAGAACAACAATATCTTCAACGTTTTGTTGAGAAACATAATCTTCAAAGGTTCAGGGTTTCTTATGTTGATCCTAATGGTTCCAGGGGCGTAATGTCTCTTGACCTTGCTAGGCAAAGCTTTTCTCCTAATAGGATCATTGTTTGTGATGGCCAGTTGAATGCTAGTTTAAGGTTTCCTCTGTACGATCCGAGGGATTCTTTTCAGTATGAGGTTCTCGCTCGCAACAATCCCGCTCGTCCGATCTTTCAATACTCTGGTAACTGGTGGCGTTTACTTTGGAAGCTCCTCACAGAAGCTAGGATCGCTGCACTCCTCGACATGATCGTCCAGTTACTCCATCTTCGTATGTCACGATTAGAGATCAACACTTGTACACTCCTGGTAATTTTATTCTTAATTATCACTCTCCTCAGTCTCCTCAGGAGTTCCAAGGGTGGGGCCTCATCATTAAACGCAATATAGACGCTTTATTCACTGGTCCCTATATTCTCGTGGATGAAGATCCTCTTACCGTCACCTCTAACAGAAATCTTCGCAAGTCCAACGATAATAATTGGTTTAATTGTCCCATTGTTATTGAAGTTCCTTATATTTTTGGCTGGGTTTTGTCCGAACAGTAATGTTCCTGTTTGTGGTGTTGATCATGTTCACGATCATCTCTTTGGTTATCGTCCTTGGGAGTTAATCTGGTATGAGAACTGCCCGCGACTCGTCGTTCTTTCGGACGATGATGAGGAGAGAGAAGAGGAGGAGAAGTCCCCTTGGTTTGCAAGCGCGGGGCTTCCGATGGATCTATTCTTTTATTCGTGTATATATATACCTTCCTCCTGTTTTTTATCTTACCAACCTTCGTGTCTTTATGTAGGATGCTGGAAAAAAGCTGAAGAGTGTTGCTGCTGACCATGTGGAACATACCTCGCCTGGTATGTTGAAGGTTCCTAGTGGTTATCTGCTGGAGATACCTTAGCTGTAGATACCGTTGCGGGTAATGTTTCGTTTAAGGTATTGGATGTTACCGCTGAATTTGACGATAATTTTGACATATCTGATGAGGATGACGAGGATGTTGATCCCAAGCAGGATCGGTTGATTGATCCCCTTCATGAAAATGTTGCTCAACCTGTTCCTGTTGTTGAAGTTAACCCCATTATTGGTTGTGAGAGAGAGTTCACTGTTGTTAATGTTGGTGGTGATGTATCTTCTTTGCGCGTGAGTATTGGAGACGCATCTTCTTCGCAGGATGTTCTTACTAGTGGTGTTGGTGATGGTGATGGTGAAATAGTTGAGTTTGGCTCTATTGGCAATGTTCTTGTTTCGTCAAGTTTTACGGAGATGTCCACAATTGAAGTTGTTGCTGCTGTTCACCCATGTGAAAGTTGAGTCTTTGATCAAATGCATCTAATGATACTGTTTATATCGTTTATTGTGTTCCAATTATACATCTTTGATACCGTGCAGGCTCTGATATTCGCTTTGCGTTATCTTAGAATTGGAACTTCGGGTAGGTCATGAAGATGGCGTATGAGGTTGAGCGAGATCATGCACATGGTTTGGGTGTTCAAGTGGACCAGCTTTGAACAGAGCTTCGTGATGCTCGTGGTGAGTTTTCATTCGCTTTCTCCTTTGTTTTTCTTATTTCATTTTCTTAAATGTCCTTCGAGCTGATAGTTTCTGGTATACCATATCGATGTATTCAGAGCAGGCAGAGATTTAAGGCGTAACTCTGATATTTTCTAAATTGAGCTAGATCGTCGCAGCGTTATCATTGCTAATCTAAAGTCTGAGGCCGTGGAAACGATATTACGAATCTTGTACCAACCCGTGGATTACACAAACTATATGTATTTTCACGCGGTTCGGGGGGCACTTGAGTTAGCCGACAACGCCCGACGTATCTAAACCAGGATGTGGAAACTTTTCGTCGTCGCATTCGAGAGCAAGATACAGAACTTGACGATGTTCGATCCTCCTTGGGTTCAAGAGATTCTCGAATCCAACACCTTACGGCTTCGAATGAAAGTCTTTTGAAGTGGAAAAATGAACAGGCTATCCTGCTTAAGTATGAGCGAGATAAGGTGAGTAAAGCCAAATCTGACATTAACGATGCTCAGAGGGAACTGGACTCTGTGTATAAGGAGTTAGGAAGGTTTCGTGAAGATTATAATGATCATATGTCTAACTGTGCGAGTAGTTCAACTGGGTTCTCCCTCGGCGAGAGTCGCTTTATCGTATTAGATTCTTCTAAGTTGGATACTGAGAGAACTTTGCAAGATGTGATACTGGAGGTGCAAGGTAGTTGGTCTTCGATAGGTTCGTGTAGCATATCATGATAGAGTCATGTTATTTATACTTGGCTATTGTTTTCATGTAGAGGTGTGCAGCAAAAGACCAGTTTGCTGGAGTCATAGATGGCTCAGGCAGTGGGTACTAAAGTGGATGCTGAGGATCGCCTTGCTACTATTACCAAATAGAAAGCTGACCTTCAAGAGCAGTATCGCCTGTCCTGTGTTCAGTCAGAGACCCAACTTTCGAAGCTGCAAACTGAGCTTAGGGCAGAATACCAGAAAAGTAAGATAGAGATTTGTAGAAAGAAAGTGCTAGAAGATCGGGCGAAACAGGAACAAAAAAGGCTTGCTTGTGAGGCCAACGTGCTTTAACTACTGCTACTCCGGTGATTCCAGTTAATTCTGCTTCTCGGAATGAACTCAATGATGGTATTGGTGCATCTCCTCAGCCTTCGACGATATCTACAGATCCAAACGCTATTGTTCCTCCAATTGATTTATCTGGTGCTAATGCTGCTACCTTTTCTACGATCGTCACTGTATCTCAGGCCATTCAGACAAACATAACCAGTGATAATACCAAGGATCATGAGAAGGAGGTTGAAGTTTGATCTGCAATTGCTAGTGCTGTTTTTGTTACTTTATTTGCTGTTCTCCCTGTGTGGAGTTTTTGTGTTTTTATGGATGGGTTTGTTGTGCGCCCATTTTAAACTTGACTCTGCGCCTTGGTGGGGTGCCTTATTTGATTATATTGAATCTGCTCCTTTATTTGTTTATCATTCGTGTTGATGTTAATTAGTCTTGTTTTTTCTGCTTGCTTGTTTGTCTGCTGCTTTTTCTATTTCTATGTTGTCATCGGGACTGAGCAGAAGAATACAACTTAGTCACGAAGTATTAATACTTGCCCCTATTCTTCTGCAATGTCTCAATACCCCGTCATATGCAATCTTTGTTTGTTTTGTCATCCTACAATCGTGCCCCATTTTTTCGACGATATATTGTTGCTTTACCAGTTTAACTTTTACCTATATTTTTTTTGTTTATATGCTTTGTTTATATGTATTTGTATTAGTTTGCCCTCTTGGGTCTTTGATAGTTTTTCTCATATCATGCTCTGGATGTACTAAAGCTTTGTATCTATAGGCACATGCTGGGACCTCTGCTTATTACAGGGTCCATCCCCTTATCTCCCCATTGTAGCCATCCTAAGTGGGTTTTTATAGAGGGTGGTTCCCTTGACAGTCAATCGAATTGGGACATGTGGATTGACTTTCCCGAGCACCTCCATTGCAGGATATTATTCGGTCTTTATCTCGTAGATGGCATATGTCTTAGCTGAAAATGATTGTACTCACTCTTCGGAAGGGCGACAATATCTTATGAGATGGCTTAGGTCTTAATTTGTATGCATGTACTCATCGTTGGAAGGATGTCAACATCTTATGAGATGGCTTAGATATTAATTTATATGCCTGTACTCATCCTCGGAAGGACGGCAACATCTTATGAGATGGCTTAGGTCTTAATTTTTATGCTTGTATTCATCCTCGGGAGGATGGCAACATCTTATGAGATGACTTAGGTTTTATTATATGGATGCAAGTAAATTTTGCACGACAAATAGTTCAAAAAGATTTTATTTTATTTTGAAATTGCATCATCATTACAATATATCAGGGATAATATTTCTTTAAATGGGCGGCATTCCATGGATGTTGCAATTCTTTTCCTTCTGGATCTAGTAGTCTATATGCTCCTTGGCCAACTTTCTCGATGATCGTAAAAGGTCCTTCCCATTTTGGTGCGAAATTATTTCGTGCTTTGCCCTTTTAGTGCGAAGGAATTTCTCTGAGCACTAACTCTCCTGGTTGATATTCTCGCTCTCGCCTTTTCTCGTATTCTCTCTCGAGTTTTCGTTGATAGTTTTCCATATGGTGGAGGGCGATTACTCGGTTTTCTTTCAAGTCATCTAGTTTGGATAAAGTGAGATCCGAGTTGAGATTTTTCTCCCATGCTTGCTTTTTAGTTGTAGGAATCATCACCTCTGTAGGAAGGATCTCCTTTGTTCAGTACATTAAGAGAAATAATGACCTCCCTGTTGTTGTTCTGGTGGTTGTGCGATACACCCAAAGGATGTTGTGAAATTGTTCGCACCAAGTCCCATAGTGACCGTCTAACTTATTTTTAAGGTTGTCATCAATTGTTTTGTTTGGCTCTTCGGCTTGACTATTGCTCGCGGGATAAATCGGGGTTGACTTGGGTTTTCGGATCTGGTAGGTGTTGAAGAGCAGATCTATGTTATTTCCTTCGAATTGCTTGCCATTGTCAGATGCGATCATCGCTGGATCCCGAGTCTACAAATTATATTTTCAAATATAAAGGTAAAAATATCTTTATCCCTGATTCGTTGTAGCGTTTTCGTTTCGGCCCATTTTGTAAAATAGTCAGTTGCAACTATCAAAAATCTCCTATGTTTCGTTCCCGACACTAATGGTCCTACCATGTCAATCCCCCATTTTACAAATGGTCAAGGACTAATGACAGAGTTTAGTCTCATTACTGGTGCATGGATAGCTTTGGCGTATCATTGACATTCTTCACATCGTTTGGACATCTCTTTGGCATCTTAATTCCTGTATGGACAATAATATCCTTGCACTCTACTTTTGTGTGCTAAAGACCTATGAGATCTATGATTACCTCCATCGCCGTAATGCAGTTCTGTCATGATTACATGCCCCTTTTCGTTGGATAAACATCTGAGCAACGGTCCTAAAAAGGATTTTTTATAAAGGATCCCACCTCAGACTTCATAGTTTGCTAATCTACTTCTAATCTTGTGTGCCTCCTTAGAATCTGGTGGTAGCAGTCCTTGCTCAAGATATTTACGAAGAGATGTTCTCTAGTCTTCTGCAGGTTCACTTATTTGATCGATCATCATCACTTCAATGGAGTCATATGTTGGTATGGATGGTAACAAGATACTTCCAATTCGTACTTCCCTGACTTCTGGATCATCATCATGGAGAAGATGTATGCCAAAGCATCTGCTTGTCTGTTTTCTTTTCTCCCAATGTGCATGAAGTTGATGTTCCCGATCATCGATGTATATGTTTGGACCAGCTTAAGATATGATTTCAAGCATGGGTCAAAGATTTGATATCTTCCTTCAATTTGTCTAATGACAAGCTGAGAATCACTTGTGAGTCTGACCTCTTCGATACCCATTTATTTGATTAACCTGAGAGCATGGATGACAACTTCGTATTCTGCTACATTGTTTATGGCAGGAAATTCCAACCTAAAGGCTTGTACGACTCTTTTTCCTCCTGGCGATGTAAATACTATTTCGAGTCAAGCACCTTCTCTGTTCATGAATCCATCAACAAATACTTCCCATCGCTTCGGGTTGCATGATTCGAGTAAGTCGGATTGATTCTCGTCGTCTTTGCTCATGCCAGACATTTCCTCAATCTCTTCTTCTTCGGAGAGGGGGAAGTCGCTGAGGAAATCAGCCGGATCTTGGGACTTGGTGGTTGTGATGATTTCGTACTGTATCCCGAACTGTTTGATTTGTGCACTCTATTTGGCTACTCTTCCTATTTTCTCCACACTTTCGAGAACTGCTTCTATGGGTGACTTGGTCAAGAATTTGATATATATGCCTGAAAATAGGTTCTCAGCTTCTGAGTAGAAACTAGCAATGCTAGGATCACTTGCTCGATCTTCATGTAATTTTTCTCGGCAGATGTGAGGGTTTTGTTGATGAAGTAGACTGGTTCTTCAACTTTCGATTCCCCTCGAACTAGAACAACACTGATAGAATACGATGTTGTATCCAGGTACAGATTCAGGATTTCATTGGGGTCGGGCCTTTGCAACTTTGGGAGTGTGGCTAGATATGTCTTTATATTTTGGAAAACGTCCTCATATTCCTTGCTCCACTTGAAAGCATCACCTTTCCTCCACGGGTTGTTGGTATGTTTCCCCTGCATTTTTCAATCCGAATGGCATTTTTGTGTAGCAATACAAACCTCGTGTGGTGAAGAAGGACGTGTGCTCTTGATCTTCTTCGTCTAATGATATTTGATTATAACCTGAATGTCCATCCATGAGAGAGATTTTTTTATTTCCGGTCGTTGCGTCCACGAGTTGGTCAATGCTTGGTAGAGGGAAGTTGTCCTTTGGGAAGGCTTTGTTCAAGTTGGTGAAGTCTATGCATATTCGAACTCCTCCTGTCTTCTTAGGTACTATCACCATATTTAAGATCTATTGGGTATGCTTCGCCTCTCGAATTATTCCTGATGCCGCCATTTCCTTAAGCTCAATCTCCACAGCTTCGTCGTACATGGGTTCCACTTTTCGTATTCTCTGTCTATGTGGTTTGGATTTTGGGTCGATTTTCAGATGATGACAACATATCTTGGGGTCAATACCTGGCATATCTTCCATAGTCCGTGTGAACACATCGATGAACTCCTTTAACAGCTCTACTAGCTCAGCTTCTTCTTTGTTCGACATCAAGGAACCTATTTTTACGATTCTTGACTTCTCAGGAGTGCCAATGTTAATCTCCTTGGCTGGTTTTACCGCTGTGAAGGTTGGCTTTTGTGCTCCCAAAGGATTCACGTGTTGTAATTGCTATGGGAGTTGGAGGTTTTGTTCTTGGTTGATGCTTGGCTCATCCTTCCTGTTGGCTTGTTCTTCTAAAGACTTGGCGATTGCTTCGTCAATTTCAGCTTGCTCGCGCTCATTTCTTATCTTCCTTCATAGTGATCGCTTCTCTTCTTCCTCCCCTTCGTGTATCTGGGTATCCATTTGGTTACAATATCTTACTTCTTCTGTATCTTTGAGGATTTTAGCTATTCCTCCAGGCGTTCGGAATTAATTCGATGATGATATGTTGAAGCAACTCCTTTAATACAGGCCACCCATGATCGTCCGAAGATGGCATGGTATGATGACTTGACATCTACAACGCAGAATGTGGTGATAGTTTTACCATACCTAAGTTGATCTTCATAGTATTTTCTCCTTTTGGTTTTGATGCTGCCCCATTGAATCCATATATCGTGTAGCTTGATAGTATCAAATCTTCATCGACGAGTCTTATCGACCGAACTTCCTCCATCTACTAGGATTTTTGTCATGGTGATGCTTTCGACCTTTATTGCGACTACTAATGGATTATTGTGGCTTTTCCCGTTTAAAGACACATGTTTGGCTGAGAAGTAGACGGGTCGCACCATCTACGGCTCCATTGTACCATCCTCGCTTGTGGATTCTTGCTATGATTGTGCTTTCAAAACTTGGGTTTGTTGTTTCGGAGTGGGCGATGGTGTTGCACCCGAGATATGGGACTCCTCCTCCAAAGGTGACATGATATACTTGACTCTCTTGATTTGGTTTGCTGACGAATTGTTGCAGATTTCATTCGTATATTAAGCGCTGAGTTTCGTTCTTCAAGTTGCGGTAATTGTTCATGGCATGTACTGCATTTCTATGAAATTTGCGCCATCCCCGATTTTCACCAGGTATTGCAGGTACAGTTCCTCGGTTGAAGGGGTAGATTACATCACTCTTTTTTTCTATTTCGACCAGGATCTCTTCGGGCGAGGTATTGAGAGCGGTGTATGTTTTGTCCTCAAACCGTTTTCTTATCCACATGTTGTTACATCCTCCCCCTCTTCCTTGGAATCTGTGGTGGGGTTGATATCCTCCATTTCATGGTATGTAGGCGTTTGGTATTTGTTGCTTGCTTATTTGGTTTGCTGGATCACTGGAATTGTTAAGGATAGTTTTACAAGGTTTGCTCGAACACTTTTTGTTTTTGATGAGGTTTTTGTTGTTGATGCATGGATCTCCTCCAATGCGATGTAATGCTCCTGTATTTCTCGCGAAGCTCCTAGCTTGGTTGGGACATTATTGAACAACTTGAAAAAGATTGGGTCCTTCTTCTTAAGGCTGCCTAAGAAACCTTGGATTTGATTTTCTTTGGAGACTTTTCCTACCTCGACACATAGCTTTCTCCACCTTTTTACCAGACTTCAGAGGCTTTCGTTATCTTCTTGTCGGAGGGCATAGATTCGGTCGACCCCTGGTCTCAACTAACTGTTATGCATATATGCTTCCATAAAGGTTTCAGATAGTTCTTCGAAGCTGGAGATAAATCTCTTTGGAAATGCATCGAACCATCTCAGGGCCTCCTCTGTCAATCTAGATGGAAAAAACCTACATAAGACTACATCGTGCTCTCTCCAGGGTAGCAGTGACATCCTGTACGCGCGAATATGCTGAACTGCATTGGTAGTTCCGTCAAAGACAGATGTGAACGTTGGTATCAAACATTTTGCTGGAAACTGGGCCTGTATTAACTCCTTCGTAAATGGGGTTCGCTCCGCTTCTTCCATGACCTCGGAGAGGCGGTTTCCATGCTTCAAACCTCGCATTTCATTGTACATCGCTTCCATTTGTCCATCATTTTTTGCTCTTGCTATTTCTTTTAGAAAGGTTCTTCATAACATTCTTTGTGCTTGTACTTTTTTCCTCGGGCATGCTTTGGATCTAGGTCTCGTGACTCTTTCGTCATTTCATCTTTACAGATAAAGATCATATCTTTCTTTGCTCGAATGTCTCGATTTTCCTGCTCTAAGCTCTGTTTTTTCGCTTCTAGTTCAAGAATATTCTCTTCTTGTTGCTTTTGGAGTTTTGTAGCTTCTTCTACCGTGGTTGTTCCTTCTGTGTTGGCAATTTGATTATTTACGCTTTCTGGCGGAGTTCCTGATACATCTCCGTCTTTGGCTTCGATCTCATCTACTTTTACTTCTTCTACAATCTTTGGCGTCTCCTCCAATGGCATTTTTTCGTCGGATTCTGTGGGTATTTTTTTAGTTGCAGTCCCTTCTGGATCGCTTGCACTGTTCTTTCGCCTTCGTTTGTAGGTCCTTGAATTTTCTGTTTCGTTTTCCTCATTCATCTTTTACCTAAAATTAAAAAATAAAAGACAATTTTACTTCTTTGTGCCCTAGCTAATCTCTGTTTTTACACATTTTTCAAAGTCCGACAAGAATAACGAAGTCTGCTTAAAACCTTCCTTGTCTGATATGTCAGACTGGTTTGTTTTTTCCCCTGTGACTGAGCATTTTACCCTCTCTCGGAGGAGTTACTAATGGATAAGACAAAAAACCTTTTAAACCATAAATGCAACATCAATTTCTCATAAATCATTCCCAAAACAGATCTTTCTTTGAAAATAAGGAAACTTTTAGCCGACATCTGCACCACCGTTTTCAGTGGTTCCTCTTGCTGAGGTTGGATTTTATACTTACTTAGGGTTTTGCCAAAGACACATCTCTCACTAGTAAATCGAATATTACAGTAAGGTTTGTCTTGATCTAAACTTTACTCTGAAGATTCAAGAAAACACTTAGGTCTATTGGGTTCAGATAAAAATAAAATACCATTTTCTCTATGCTCGAGTTTTTACTTCTAACCCTTGTAAGCCTTTATTGAGCGCCTGCAAGCATATTTTTAACATGTTGCTACTCTTTCCTAAAGATGGACTAACTTCTATGCATGTTCTTCGGTTTCTTCTTAGTGAGAAAGTAATGAGAAAAAGTTTTAGAAGTGATGGAGAAGGGAAAGAATTGCAACAAGAGCTATTGACTATTAACTTGAAGGTTTAGCTGACAGACTTATAATCAACTTCCTGTTTCTAGCGCCAAATTTTAGTAGCCATTTTTCTAGATACACAATCAGATGAATACATAACTTTGATCTAAACTTTTGAATGGAAATATGCATACTGGATTATAGCAAATATTTCTGATAAGAGAGATTTACTTTTATTTCTTACCTAAGATTGTATACTACTTGATGAACTTTGTTAATGGTGAAGATGGTTATTACAAACTCGACTCCTATTCCCAGACCTTTCAGCCCTAGAAAATACCTTAGCCCTTTACATAGATTACTTTGATATTTATAGACATGAATGTTTATACACAACGTTATTCTACTAGCATGATATATCCTATTTGATGCCTTATCCTACATGGCGATCTTGTTTTTCTTCTTTTACTCGCACATATGAATATTCGTGCTCGTCAGGTATATCTCTATCTCTCCTTAGTCGTCATCTTGATTCGAGCCTTTTTCTTCCTTCGTGCGTCTTCTATTCGTATGGTCTTTGAAGCATCTTGTGCTATCTTGTCGTCTCCCCCGAGTCTGACAAAGTCCAATCAAGCACGCTTCTCTGTAGCATTTAATGCTCTTGTTTCCTAATTCAAATTCGTCCGTAGATGGAGCTATGGTGCTTTCCACTTGTCCTGATCTGGAACCGATGGTAGAAATTCTCGAAATGTGAGTGGTAACTTTCAAACTTCTTTTTCGTGTTTTTCGGTGTTATCTTCTTATATTACTAACGTCTTAGGATCCTTCAACATGGTAGACAAATATTTTACCACTACAATAAATTAATTATCAAAAGAACAAAAAAAAATTAATTATTCAATCACCAAATGGTATCTAACATATATAAATAAAAAATATAAAAGAATGATAACAATAGTAATTAAAAAACAAAATAGTATCTTGGAGACGCTGTGAAGTTGGTGCAGCTACAATGTGGCCTGTCTTAATTTTTTAACAACTAGTTTTTTCGTTCATTTTTTTAAATAGTGGGCCTTACTTTCCAGGAACTTGAGGATTTTACTTTTTTGGAAAAACTAATTTTAAATTATATATGATAAAGAATAAGCAATTTTTTAAATTAAAATTAATTTATAATACATGCTAATAGAAAAGATGGGCCACAAATTTAAGTACATGATCTGACCATACCGTTACTGTAGAGATTATTCGTTATAAAATAATCAAAAAACATATCAGTATCAATGTTGATCTCTCTTTAAACTTTGGAGATGATGTGAAGTTGTTTTTTGTAGAACATATGGCAAAAAAAATCGGTCGGCATAACTCTTGGGAAGGAGGAAGGAGGAAGAGATGGGGAATTTGACGAAGAAAGAAAGAACAAGTGATAAAGAAGACGTTAGATAATTAGGTTTGTAAGGTTTTTTTACAATACATTACCATAACTGCCATTGAACACATGCCAGGCATGCTTTTGTGGTTGTGCCACTCGGCCAAACTACAATCTTACAACTTGAACACGTATAAAACTTAAATAATATGTATATCCACCGCTCACTAGTAACTAGTAGAGGGCACATCGTTGCACGTGTTTTTTGAGTTAGAACATTTACCCATAAGTACCACTGAATGAAATGTATTAGAAATAGCCATCGGTTAGTTCTGATGTGTGACAAAATAATACCTTTTTTTTTATTGAATGCGATTATGCTAAAGGTGGCTATGTTTGAAGTAGGTTACGTCACCAATCACATGACAAAAGTAGCTGTGTTTACAATCAAGTTCCACTCATATAGGAAATTAAAATGGGAATTTTTAATAAAAATACCTGAGTATTAAAAATCGATTTAATAAAATGACTAAATTTTTTTGGAACTTTAATAAAATACCCATACAATTTATAATTTTGTTAGGCCCATTAGATCGGTCATTTACCATTGAAATAGTCAAATATATGTCGCATCATCACCTAATTATCCTTCTCAATCCTTAACAATTATAATCTTATAAAAAATTCTACAAAATCCACCCAGGATTGTAATTAGGGGTGCACAAAGGTCGGTTTGGTTCGGTTCTTGGTAGAACCGTGTATCTGTACCTCCCTATGGTCGGTTCTCTACTCGTGTACTTGTACCATGTATCTTATACTCTCGGTTCGGTTTTATACCCTGTACCCTTTTTTTTGTTCGGTTCCGGTCCTGTACCCCCTTTCTCAGCACAAATATGACCCAAAACTGAATCAGATAAACACCCCTATCATGTTTGCCATAGCTGACTTGATTCCCTCCAAACAGCCGCATCCTTAAGATTCATAGCTAGGCATCAAAGAAATAGTGCAAGCGAGTATCTCCAAATGATCACGTTTTCTTGATTAACTTTCAAAATCACCTTTTAAATCTCCAACACAAACCACAAAATTCAACAGCTTCAGATCCCCCTTCTTTCCCTATCTACTCTTGCTGATTTCCCTAGCCAGAACTTGACCAAACCCATCTAATTTTCGGCATGAACAACATCAAATAATGTGGTTGTTCGGACAAAGAAAAACAAAGTTTTTTTTTTACTCTCTCAATTTCAACCCAAACTTCTATAAATCAAACAACCCAAACTCTCTGTACATCTCGATCTCCCATTTCTTCAATCATAACCAGAAAAACCCATTTGTAACACAATCACATATCTCCATTCTTCAATTGATTTTCACCTCTAACTTTGCCCCAAATCAGCGACCATTTCATGACTAGTCTTCTACTAATTCTGTCTTATTCCTCCTGAATCCAACAACATCTCTTGAAGTAAATTCATGAGACACCGAAAACCTTTTTCTGCCGGCAAGAAACTTATACAACAACTAGGGATGCACAGGAACCGACGTATGAGATTGAATCACCCACTATCTGATCAAAGGAACCGACCTGTACCTGGTATCCGGATGTACTCGGTTCTCTTTTTTTGTACCTGTACCCTGTACCCTATACCCTCGGTTCGGTCCGTTTCAGGTACGGTTCCGTCGGTTCCGGTCGGTTCCTGTGCAGCTCTAATTGTAATTCAAGGTACTTCTCAAGTTCATATTCCAACTCCTTCAACTGATCATCGTCATCAGGAGTCGTCTCATCATGTCCCACCTCATCCTCATGCAAATACTCCATCACAACAAGTAATATATCACATTTATCAAGTTTAATGTTGATTTTAGTTTAGTTAATGTGATCTTTTGTGGTTCTTGATTGGTTTTTGAATGAAACAGAACCAAACTTTAGAGATAACAACATTGAACTCAAAAGCATATACAATAATTAGAAGTCTATCTTGGGTATAAAGCCATTAACGAAGTTATACAACTAGGAACTAATTGAAATATGAATTAGACAAATGAATTAATTGAAGGAATGTTTCGAGAGAAATAGGAAGAGGAAGATCGGGTCGTGCTTTCTTATATGTATGTTGTGAAAAAGGGTTTTGAATATGATGTGTATGTTGTTGGTACTTTGATTGATATGTATGTTGCTTGTGGGAATTTGAGGGATGCAAGATAACTTTTTGATAAAGTCTTGTGTTAGATTTTGTTTCGTGGAATTATATGTTGGTTGGGTAAAGTTGGAGATGTAAGGAAGCAAAATTAATATTTGATCAAATGCTTGATGTTAAAGTTGGAGACGGACCAGTAAAGCTCCGTGTTTATTTGATGAAATGATTGAAAAGGATATGGTTTCATGGAGTGTTGTGATATCTTGTTATAAGCAAAACGGGATGTTTGAGGAAACCCAATATTGGATTAGGATGAATTCATAAGTTTTCATTATAATTATAGTTATTGTTATTTTTGGGTTTCTATTAGATTTTAATATGTATTTTGGGTTTGAACAATTTCTTAGGGTTTCTTATAAAAATATTTTGGGAAGAAGATGAATCTCTAACAACAGCAGATTTGAATCTGGTTCAAGTCATTACTGACTCAGTCCATCAACTTGATTCAGTTAGAGCACCCGTAGTGGGGCGAGCAAATGACAGACTAAACCCAAATTTGGTCTTTGGTTCGTTCAAAACCAAACATAGTGGGGCGAGTATATTTGGTACGGAATTTTTACTGTTTGGGATCAAATATGATCCCAGAACTGGACCAAACGCAAATATACTGGAGCGTTAACCTAGACCTCCGCCCCTTGCCAGGCGTGACGCTGACTCTCCGTCTGGTGCCAGACGTTTATCTAGACGTGTGTTTCATCAGACGGGCGTGAACCTGAAGTCCTCCCCATCAGGCGTTCACCCAAGAGGATGCCCCATCAGGCGTAACGCCAGAAGAACGCCTGGTAACAAGCGTTCGTCTGGATTAACGCCTGTATTGGGCGTCTTCCTAAGACAACGCCTGTTGTAGGCGTTCGCCTAAGTGAGCGCCTCATTGTGGGGCGTTGGGCTAATCGAACGCCTGTTTGTGGGGCGTTATTCTAAGAGAAAGCCTACTATTCTAACCGTTGAGATAGCCGTTGAGATTTATTACCGTTGTAACGACTATATTTTGGCATACCTATAAATGGATGGATTGGTTTGATTGATTGAGTATTTCATATACTACTAATCCATTTTCAAAGCGTTAACCCATTGTTATTTCATTTGTATACGAGAAAAACTTCGTTCTTTTTCATATATCTGTCTTCCAAATCGGTTAGAATTATGGCACCAAAACCACGAGGTCCAAATTTTACTACATTTGAAGATGTAACGATGTGTAGAATTCATTTATCAATATCTCAAGATTGTAGTATTGGTTCCGATCAATCAGAAGAAAGATTATGGTCTCGCATATTAAATGGGATGAAAGAAGTCATACCTACAATACCGGGGCGCACTTGGACCACTATTCAGAAACGATTTCAGGGAATAAGTAAAGATGTGGCCCTTTACTCTGCAAAAGAGGCGGAAATGGAACGTGAACACCATACTAGATGGGCCCCCGAAACAAAAGGAATCTAAAAAATAACAGAATGAAGAAGTAAGGAAGATTTTCAAGGAATCTAATGGTGGGAAAATATTTAAGCATGAAGAGTGCTACGTAATTATGCTAAAAAATATAAAATATTCACGATGATCGACAGCTGTTTTCGATTCATCAGAAGCTGAGGAAGATTCTGAAAGCGGAGAGGAAGACCGGGAAAGACAGGCAACAAGCCAAGACAATTCTAGTGGCGATGAAGAAATATGAGATATACCTAACACATATAACCGTCATATGGGAAAAAAAGAGGCGAAACGACAGAAGAAAACAAGGAGAGCAAAATCCAGTGGCCAACAGGAAATGATGTAAATAATTATTAAAGAGCAACAAAACTTCAACACCAAATATACAGAACAAACAAAAATGAAGATGGCGCAGAAAGAATCCGAGTTTACATCAAAACTAGCTGAGTCTTCGACAAGGTTTAAAGCAAAACAAGCTAGAAAAGAAAAACTTGACGCAAAGAAAGAAGCAGACGACGAGTTTCGCATAATGATGATGGATGTCTCCGGGTTGGATGCCGTAACAAAAGAGTACATCAAACTTAGGAAGGCAGACATTTTGCAGAGAAGGAGAAGCCAACCTTAAAGGATTCTCGGAATACCTGAAACCTTAAAATTTCTATTATTATTAAGAATGACATTTTAAGTTTCAACATTTATGAACTAATAGTGTTATTTTCAGTTTAGTTTTGAATTAATAGTGTTATCTTAAATGTTAATGAACTTCCAATGTACCATTTCTAGGGCTGTACAACGGGCGGGCGGATCGGTTTTGGGGTAAAACCAACTACCAACCCGTCTATAGGCGGGTTTTGATTTTCAAAACCGTATACCAACCCGTGGTTTTGATTTTCAAAACCGTATACCAACCCGTCCACAGGCGGGTCGGGTTGAAACCGACCCGAGTCCGGTCGGGCAGGTTCGGGTTATTTTACGGGTTAACCGCATAGCCAGACAGAAAAAACTGAGTAAAACAGAAAAAAACAGACAATATTACTATTACAGTAATGGAATTCAGACAGACAGAAAAAAACAGACAGTGTTACAGTATTACCATGAGTAATTCTCAAGTAATGAAGTTTAAACTGACAGAAAAAAGCACATAAAAAAACCCTTCAAAGTTCAAAGTTCAAACAGACAGGATCAAAGATCTCTGTCACTTAAAATGGAATTCAGAAAAGACAGGATCAAAGTTCAAAGCTGCACTCCTGGATACTGTCTCCTTGAGTCACTTAAAGCCTCTCCCTTTATCAATCATCTTCAAGGATCAAAGTTCTCTTTGAGTCACTTAAAGCCCCCTCATTGAGTCCTTCACCCATACACCAGAAAAGGATCTTGACTTCTTATTTTCTGCATCTGCAACTGGGGCTACATCTTCAGTTCTAATATGAAGTGCAATTTGATTTTCAGGTGTCCCAGTAGTAGATTCATTTTGACTTTCAGGTGTAGCTGCAGGTGTACTTGACATTTGGCTGGAAACAGATAAAGATTTAGTTGATGAATCACCCATTAAGCTCCCTAAGAAACAGCAAAAAACACCAAACATCATCAAAATACAATAACAAATACAAGGGATATACACTAGCCAGCTGACTTTACAGAGTAAAAAAATAAATGAAACAAAAAAAAAACAACAACAAATAGTAACATAACAGATATGCCTAATTGATGTAGTTGTGGCAGATGCTTATAGAGTTGTGTGGTGTAGAGTACCTTAACATAAATCTTAACTACAATGAAGACATCGATTCTGTAGAACTTTCTAAAACATTTTACTCATGTCATTTGTGGTGTTTCTGTTTGCTGATTAGAACCCCCAACTTGTATTTGAATATATTTAGCATACTGCATACAATGCATGTCCAGATTAGAATCCATCTCTGATGAAGCTTTTCTATTTTGTGTTAGGTCAGATTCACGAAGTTCAAAATGACCTTAGAAATGTATGATCTCACTAAGGTCATATTCATGATTAAAATGAAATAACAAAATCTCCCCCATGAGTAAACCGTGTTAATAATCGACAATGAATAGATATGTATGAGCTCACAAAGGTCAGATCCATGGAGTTCGAAATACTCTTCTTTATAGTCCAACACAAGTCTAACTTATTACCATATCACATATGATCCTCATATAAACTATTTAAACAAAGATTCTAAAACATTCTAAACTTCAATCTAAAAGAACATAATGAATCAAAATCATAAAACTAAAACAAGGATTCAAGGAACTACTGCTATACGTTTTACTAATTCTGAAGCTGAACTATTCTACCTATTAGTTGCTGGAACAAAAGGACCTTTTTTTAAGTGATATCAATAGCTTATAGATATAGGTTAATCCATCAGAAAATAACCTCTTTGGCTGTTAGAATCACCAGATGCACGAGACTTAAGTCTCTTTGAAAGATCGACAACACTAGTTTGCTTTGAGGCTTTTTGTTCCCCTCGTTCTGGGACCAAATATGCTTTTTTTTCTATTTCCTTCACCTATAATCAATTGGACAAGAATTAACTTGAGGTTGGAATACAGGGTGCCATTGAAAAATATAGAGTAAACGAAAAAAGTAAAATCCATTTGCTAAGCTTTCAATCACAGGGAACAGGAAGGAGCGAGAAACTTCAATGGATTTTTAACTGTATTAAGTAATCAAAATCATAAAAATAAAACAAGGATTCAAGTAGCCATTCTAAACTTCAATCTAAAAGAACTTAATGAACCAATTCAACTTCAATGACAAAACCCATATATCCGATAAATGAATCAAACCCATATTCCCACAAATCGACTCCACAGTCCACACGATAAATGAGTTAATGAACTAACCTTAAGCAGATTCTTTAACGTGTTGTAGAACAATAGAAGTGAGCTGAACTTTGAAACTTAATCAAAATCTAAGAAGAGAACGAGATGAATTGATGAAATTAGGTTTTCGAATCAAGCAACCGCCTGTCTGAAGAGTGAAGGAGGAGAAGAGAACGAGATGGATTGAAAAAATTAGGTTTTCTTTTGGTAAGTTTGTTGTTAGATGGATGGCTAGGATGAAAACTATTAATCTCAATGGCTCAAATTAATCGGGTTATACGGGCGGGTTCTGGCGGTTCCTATACTAAACCCGTAAACCAACCCGTGGTGACCGGGTTTTTAATTTTCAGAACTGTATACCAACCCACGGCGGGTGGGTTCGGTTTAAAAACCCGCGGTTTTATCGGGTTCGGGCGGGTGCGGTTTTTCGGGTTGGTTCCTGTGCAACCCTAACCATTTCCTTGAATTACAGAAAACTTTAAATTTCGAGTAATTAAGTAATTTAGATGAAAAAAAACTACCAAATACTCATTTTTTCGCCTATCTACTCTTCTCCTAAATAAAAAAAGAAAAACAAACTACAAGCAACTCATTCAAGCTAAATTAAGAGATTCATATTCATAATAAAGTACTAATAAGGTTCAACACCATAACCAACAACGCTATGACAAAGTGTTATCTAAAAGATAAAAACATTTAGGTAGAGCAAAGTCCATAGTTCATTCATGTGGGGCGACCAACATTCTCTTCAACATCCCCGCCAAATGGTGCTAAACATTCAGGCCTCCTCGTCATACACCTTCGTTCGTCAGGTTTTGCTATCTCTTTAAGCACTTGTAGAACTGCTCTTTGTTTTTCAACACTCATCAACTCCCCAGCGTCAATCGAACGGGTCAAGACCCTGACCAACAAATATGCTCGATTCCTTATAGCAGACATTTCGTTATGAATCACTGGTGATTGAACTTTTTCATTCACCAAATCAACAACGAATTGTGGATCAACAACTACACCACTTTCAGATTCATTTGATGCTGGATTCAAACCAATTCGTCCCGATCTTGTAACTCTATTCTTGTTCATCTTCAGAATCTGCGTGAAGTTTTATGAGAATCAACAAAGAAGAACATTCGATGAAGAGAGAAAAGATAAAGTTAAAGTTTACGACTAAATAAGAAGAAAAATAGGGAGTTTGATTTAGATTTTTTTGGTATCTATCTCTCAAAATCTTAAACAATAAACCTTTATGATCTTTTCATAGACAATTTCATAAGTTTGCAAAATAACATAATTAAGTTCCAAAATTTTATAAACAATCATATCAAATCTATTAATCATAAAATTATCCACAACCCAACTCAAATTAACCAACTACATAATCAATTTTAACTTCAGTTCAACAAATTCTCATCAGTTTTTTATACCCAATTTACATGTTCCATAAACCCTAGAATTATACCCAATTCCAAAATTACAATTTCTAAAACCTAATTTATCTATTTCATAATCATATGATTAAACACTAAACATATATATACAAATTTAATAAAAAAAACAGTACAATTGTTAATAATATACACCTATAAAATCCATTAAAATTTAAAGCCAAGTTTGAGGTTATTACCTTCCTTTGAAGTAATCGTAACTTCAAATAGTTGGTATCAAATCTACCGAGCCTTTGCAATTTTGATAAGGGGTTGAGCTTGATTTGGGAGAATTCGGTTTCACAAATTGGTATGGTGGGCGATTTTTGTCTGTGTTGTTGGAAGTGTTCAGGAGAAAAATGGTGGTTTGGAGAGGAGAGATAATCAAGACGAACATATATTGGTCCGCCCTATCAGGCGTTCACCCAGCCGTCCGCCTGGTGAGACGCGCGTTCGGCTAGGGATGCGCCTGATGATTCAAGCGGATGGCTAAGCGTGCGCCCATCCTTTTCCGTACACGAACCAGCTGCACGTGTAGACAAATGATCGGGCGTGTGGCTATGATACCGCCCCATCAGGCGTTCGGATAAAAGAGCGCCTGTCTCTAGGACGTGCATCTAGGGGTGCGTCTATCATCAGACGTTCTTTTGGGTTACGTCTCCCATCGAGCGTTCATCAAATGTCCGCCCCACCCAAGCGTTTTCATATGCGTACGCCTGTTTCAACAGACGTATACCTAGCCGTGCGCCCAACTCCAGACGCTAGCTTAGACAACCGCCTGATCAAATTTTATTCCTGCACCGTTACGTTTTAGGCGGAGTAAAGAGTAAAAATTTTACTCTTTGATCGTCCCACTGTAAATGCTCTTAGGTCCTAGATTGGGTTTATTGTCTTTTATTAGAGCAGAATGTTTACCGCCTAGGCACTAACGACCATTAGGCGTTCTTTTTATAACACATCACGGAAAAGGTTAACCTAGAGGCATGTTATATAAGTTAGAAAAAAATAGGGACATTTTATTAATGAGGTTTTCAATAAGGGGCATTTTATTAGAATACCCAATTAAAATTACATTCACTTATCTTTTTTCAAAGCCAGCAATTGAAATTTATAAAGTCATGGGGAAATCAGATTTTGGAAGTTAGAAATTATTAGCCTTGACAAACCCAAAAGCCTCAAACCTTATGTTCGTAATTTGTGTCACTTATTAGCCTTGACGCAGTTGGTTTTATACATAAAATTCAGTGGATAAAGAGAAAGTAACACTGAGATTTGGCTATAGTTAGCCATTGATGGAAACCAAAGAGCAAAAAATGGATTTGGTTTTGCTTTTACTCGAGTAAAAAAAAAATGTTGGATGGAGTGGCTCAATAAGGCTCAACAGTTGTTTTTTATTTCAAAATTTGATCTTTGGCTGATAGCCCATTGGACTATTGGTTGCAGCACATAGTATTTATTTTGTTCTCGAATCAGTTCAGATTACCTCAAAAAAAAATAGCACAAAACGAACATAAAAAAATCCTCTCAAAATTAGGATTAAAATTAAAAGGAACAATAAAGATTTACAAATATACAATCAAGCACATGATCATACTCTCCACCGGAAGCAAGATGATGCTTTTTTTTACGAATGTGGGATATTGCAGGCTATAGAGCAAGAGTCCTCAAAGTATAACAATTCAGGATATCGCAATAGAGCAAGAGTCCTCAAAGTATAGCAATTCAGGATATCTCCATATGACCATACCAACACCCTGAGATTTGTTTCATTCTCACGCCTCAAAAACTCAAAAATTCCAGTAGGCTTCCCCAAATCCAACCATTAACCTTAGGAATAACCTCATGACTCCATATTTGCCTGAAAATCGTCTAGAATCAGAAAATTAACATTTTCTTTTTTGTTCTAATAAAAAGTTACGGTATACTCACAATTATTAAGCTTCCTTTGAATTAAGGTTCCAACTAAGACTCAACGAAAAAGCTAAGCGGTCTGGCACAGATCAATATTTGCTACCTGCCAATTTATTTAAAGTAAGGAAAGAAAGTTATAGAGGCTTTTCATCGTATCGGACCATCGCACAACAACAATACATTTATTAATGTGATTAGATTAAACACCAATATCAATCAAGCGGGCGTAAAATACCTTGTTGATTGCCAGGTATCATATGGTATGTGGATACAACTTTGGCATGTCTTCTAATATCAACCAAACGGTCGTAAAACTGTTCATTCCGGTAATGTGCACGTTGTTTGAACGCATTGTTGTGCTTTTGCTAAATTTCTTTTTGTAACATTTCTAAAACCATATCATAAATTCTGTTACCTGTAAAGAACAAAGAGTCCAGGAAAATAGCTAAATGAACTGCAATAATGTTTGTATTTACAATGATATATTTGAAGAAGATAGTTAGCTAAACCTAATAGACTTTTTAGACGGTAAAAACAACCATAATAGTCTCTACTATTGAATTAATCAAAGTGAATTTTACATATCAGTACTGCCGTATAAGCATAGTCCACTACTTACAACCAATTTTAAGCTTCACATCTCTACTTGTATTTTGATTGCTATGTATAAATCTTAGGGAAAATGGGTCAAATGGATAAAAACCCAAAAGTCTGGTTGTGGTGGACGGTTAAACAATAGTGTCGGGTGAAATGGACAAGAGACACCTCATTTTAAAACAGACCATTATGTCCTCATCTTTTCTTTTTTTTTATCCTTTCTCTCCCTAATTTAAAAACAAATCATAAAAATATTCATAACTTTCAAAATATATATCCGATTTTAATAAAACTTATATTTTTGGAAAGGGTTTAAATTATCTACAAAACAAGATCTGTTGTTGATAGATTCAAAAGTTTTTTTTCCGAAAGAAAATAGCTAGGATGAAACTGGTTGCATCCTGAATTAGAACAAAATATAAAAAATTATTCGAAAAATAGCTTGGATGAAACTGGATGTATCCTGACTTGAACTAATAAAAAAAATTATTTAAAAAATAGTTAACATGAAACTGGTTGCATCTAGTGTCATTCTTGGATGAACAAAATAAATATAGGTAAAACATGTGTTTCTACCATCCGTTCCATATAAAATATAAAGATCTAGCACAACCATCACCACTGCCAACATTTTCAATCGCAATAAACACCACATTATTGCCGCCGCCACATTCAATAGTAATAAAATACAACAAACACCACCATAACTTTCACCATAAAAATAAATAATAATCCAAATATGCATGATGAAACCAGATACATCATGAGAAAAACATGTTTATTTGTCCGAATATGCAGGATGTAACCGAATACATCTTGAAGAAAACATATTTTTTTGTCTGAATATGCAGGATGAAACCAGTTTCATCCTGATTTATTCTGTATAGTATAATATGATGTATGAATTCAAGTTTGATTTTGTCAAGATATGCATGATGAAACCAGATTCATCCTAGCCAAAACTTATTTCATCTTAGATAAATCTAGGTTTATTACCCTAAATACGCAATATAGATTTTAATACCAACTATTTTTATAGGCATACACTAGATAACATTTTACAAAATCATATTTAATCATTTTAGGGGGAGGGAGGGGAGAGAGAGAGCGCACATAAACTATCAATAGAAAAACACCACACTATTAACACTCGTAACATATTGTTTATTGGCATTGGTGAGCCACACACCTACTTCATGATTTACCTAACGCTTTGGGCTGCTAGAGATGAGACTATACCACGAACCACTATTTGAAAACAATAATAAAGGCTGAACAAGTATTTTTTTTCATTTTGAATGGGTAATAAAGGCAACACATGGATAAGCAATTCTCTAACCAGTTCTTTCACAATGGTTTTGCTTGGGATAGCTCAGACATTTTACAAATTTCTGTGGCATTAGTGATTGTTACAAAGAAAACATCCAGCAGACTGGTCCAAGAGACATACAACTGATACAAGCACTGAGATCGATTGATGTATCAGGTGTAGCCGCGTAGTATCTTTAGATGAAGCGTCTAGTTCCATTGTAAGACGCCATTTAACTGCTTGTACACAAGAATTAAATGGTTACCAAGAAACTTTGGAATTAGGGACTACGAAATGCCAAGAACAACAAAGTAAGCAAGCTGGTAAGGCCAAAAGAAGAAACATTGATGGTCAAACTAAAAATATTAAGGATCCAATCATAAAGAAGAAGAAAAAGGTGACCAGAATAGCAGGTATATGTCTGCATTGAAGATAGCTTTGAAGAAAAGAAATCCTAAGAGGTCATCCAAATATGAGGTCAGGTATATAAAATTCTCCTATTTTTCATGTTTGTTTTTGACGTGTAATAAATATACTCACATGTGTGTATCTGTGATAGTGTACTATTATTGTGCAGCCAAACTCTGGTAAAGCGTCGGCATAAAATGGCAGGGACCACACCATAGTGTACATGTTAATATTGTTCTTCGTGGTACACCTCACAGACAAAAGGTTGGTCTCATTAATGTTGCTTCATGGAGAACTTAATGTCTCCGTTGGGAGGATGCAACTACTGATGTTAAGGCATATATAAAACTTAAGTTAGTTTGTCAAAAGGGAGGATGGTAAGGTATTTTAGTATTTGGGACATAAAAATTAGTTATAAAACTGGATGAAATAGTCTATTTGATTATTAAAAAATTAATTTAATTATCTTTAGGTATCCAAATAGTATCATTAAAAGTATATGGATTATTGAACCAATTAACTATAAATCTTAACCTTGGTATCTCAATCTGTAGTCATAATAATGCTTGAAACTTATACCAGCAGCACATATAGTCATATACATGTACAATCATAGAGCGTCGGGCAGCAGCCGCTGACACAGCAATGCTTTGGCATACCAAAACTGAAATCATTAACAAAAAAAAGTGATTGAAACTATATATCATATTGACATGCATAAGATGGTTGTTATTGCCTAAAACATCAAATAAAACTTGTAGTAAGATTTGAAACTCATTTGCATTCTGAATTCATTTATTTTATGGTTCATTTTTTATTCACCACAGAAAATCACGTAACAGAAACCTACTTATTCACATCCACAGTTCATCGACAATATCTATTACAGTATTTAAACAACCCAAAGTTGGGTTGGGGGGGAGTCAAGAGAAACTATGATATGTATATTTCTCTAGGTTATGATGATCTTTCATCCCTTGATAATAGTACTGCCATTCTACCGGTGACAACATAATTGGTAATATAATTACGGCATCTTCCTTTCGGTCTAATATTATATGATATGGGGTTGCAATTCTTGCTTGTCTCGGCGGGCATTCCTTGGCATTTCTTTGTAGCTTGATTGGATGGATACAAAAAGTATGAGTTTAAGAATGACCGTAATAAAAACCCTAAGCACGTAATCCTAAACCTAATCTCTACTATAGTAATCACAATGTAAAATTCCTAATCAAAACCTTAAACAATTATAAAATCCTAATCCTAGAGACAATAAACAGAAATTAAAACGATTTATAGATCTGAAACGTTACCTTCCTGTGGATTATTGTAAAAATGGGGAAATCAAAACATATTGGTTATAAGTGGCAAAGGGATTGAGAAGGAAAATGATTATGATTTGAATTCGTTTTGAATTTTGGATCATGTTTATCAAAAATTCAGTAAATAGGTAAAGTTAAGGTGTACGTTTATCTCCCTTGGTGTTTTAAAACTTGACTTGACGAAATAAACCCTATAATACTTGTGCTTTTCATTTATATGTTGGGGGTATCATTAAAAAGTCCCAAAAAAAACTCTTCCCTTAATAACAGTAAAGATATATACAATGGGCTCATTTCTTCATGTAATTTATTAGGGATGCACAACGGGCGGGTGGGTCGGTTTTGGGGTAAAACCAACTACCAACCCGTCTAGAGGCGAGTTTTGATATTCAAAACCGTATACCAGCCCGTCCACAGGCGGGTCGGGTCGGTTTCAACCCGATGCGGGTCGGGCGGGTTCGGTTTATTTCGCGGGTTAACCCGTGGCAGATAGAAAAAAACTGGCAGCAAAACACTAAAAACAGACACTAAAAACAGAAGAAAAAAAACAGGAAAGAAAAGGCAGATAGAGATTGAGTTGATGAATCACCCATTAAGCCTCCTAAGAAACAGCAAAAAACACCAAACATCGTCAAAATATAATAACAAATACAATTATACAAGGGATATACACTAGCAACAAAAATAAGGATTAATTTATTTTCTTTGCTTTCTTAATATTTGTATGGAGTTAAATCTATATCGTTATCTTAGAAGTTCATGTGGCAATTATAGAACTTGAAATGGTAAGATTTTTAAATGATTTCTGAAAATTTTAGTTTGGAATAGTCTGTCTTTGGAAAGTTGTGTAGGCTTCGTTACACAATGAAAATGAGTGATTTTTGGCTCATTTGAAACTAGAAAGAATAATCTGACACAATAAAATTGTAAGAAAATATAGTAAAGTTTATAGCTATGTTAAAAAGACTCATCAAAAACAGAACATGAATCCCGTATTCAGACGTAATTATTTTATTAAGATAATTTTAGTATTTTCATATCCATTATATTTAATTTTATTAATATATAAATAATTATCTATTCGTGTCTGCGCTTAGTATTTTGGAATTGGTCGTATTTACGTCTGCATCGTGTCGTTTCAGCATCAGTGTAACTCAGAGTAGCAGCGATAGACAACCCATAAGTAGTAACGGCACAATACTAAAACCCTGAGAATGGTCCACTTGTACATTATTTTTTTGGGATAATTTTGACCGTCCCAACAAAACAATCAAGTTAAATTGCGCCCCCAATTTTGTAAAATACTGTATTATTTTTAGCCGCCAATTTGTTAAATCAGAGGTTAATTGGTTCTACTTTTTCAACCTGAAAAGTCTGAACTGCCCCTAACCCGTCAGCCAACCCTAGTTAACCTGGTGTGTATTGTCTTGATAATAGATTAACGATGATCGATGGGTGTTAACAAACAAATCCCCTTGGAAAAATGAACTTCATAACTTGTGCCATGTGTTTGTGATGGGACACCAGTAGGGATGTACAAGAACCGATCTAAAAAACTACATCCGCCCGAACCCGTTCGTCACGAGTTGGTATACGGTTTTGAAAATCAAAAACCCGGTCATCACGGGTCAATTAACGGGTTTAATATAGCACCCGTCCGAACCCACACGTATAACCCGATTAATTTGAGCCATTGATTGAGTTTTAATCCTAGCCATCCATCTATCATAAAACTTAACCTAATTTTTTCAATCCCTATTCAATCGTTCTCTTCAGTCTTCTCCGCCTTCACTCTTCAGTCTTCAGAAGCGACTGCTTGATGCCTTGATTCATCACGTTGTCTTCTTAGATTTTGATTAAGTTTCATAGTTCAGTAACTTCAGTTTCATAGGTGAACATATTCACGAACTTCCTTTTCTAATTCAAAATCCTACTTCTCATTCACAGCTAACAACACCAACAGGTATTTGCTTTTCCACACTTTTTTTCTTCAGCTTTATGTAAATACAGATTTTAGTTACATGGGTTTTCTTAGATTTCATTAGGTATAGCTGCAGTTTTCAACAGACTTGTTGGTATCAAAGACAAGGTTTTACTCTTCTTTACTCTCTCTTTGGTTTTGAATCTAGGGTTTGTTCTGGAAAAGAAAAGAATCTTCTCTTTTAACTTCATTTTTAGGTCAAAATTGCTTGTTGTAGTCTTTTGAAACCTCATTTCTTAATTTGAGCTTACGAATTTGTGGGATTTGGGTATGGTTGGTTTTATCTGTTATGCGTCTGTGAATTGCACCAATGTTTGTTCATTTTAGTTGGATTTTTGTGTTTTTGATGTTGTTTTGAGAATTTGAGTTTAGGGTAATCTTGCTAAAAATCCATGGAACATGGGGATCAAGTGAAACTTCTTATAAAGATAAATTAATATCATACTGGTTAAAAGGAAACCCTGATCATACTCTTAATATGGTTGTTATAGCGATTTTGAAACTGAATAAACATCCTTACTCTGGGGTTTAGTTGGTTTTCTCAGAAATCTTTTTTTGCTTAATGATCCTTCTGTATGGCTAAAGAAATGTTATGCAAGGTTAACTGTTACTAGAATTTGTCAGCCTAAGAAATTCCTGGATATTCAAAAGTATATGTGAATATGTGATTGACTGAACAAGGGTCATAATGAACTGTGACCCAGAGGGTTTGAATTCCAAATTAGGATGAAATCGTTCTCATCTCAACGACCCTAATTTTAGTGCAATGTTTGCTGAAGAAGCTAATGAAACTACATTTTTACCCAGAGAGGAAGCTAATGAAACTGCATTTGCAATTTGAATTCCAAATTAGGATGAAATCCTTGAAGATGATTGATAAATGGAGGAGGCTTTAAGTGACTCAAAGAGACAGTATCCAGGAGTGCAGCTTTGAACTTTGATCATGTCTGTTCTGAATTCCATTTTAAGTGATAGAGATCTTTGATCCTGTCTGTTTGAACTTTGAACTTTAAAGGTTTTTTATATGTGTTTTTTTATGTCAGTTTGAACTTCATTACTTGAAAATTACTCATGGTAATACTGTTTTTTTCTGTTTTTTTTTCTGTCTGGCTATGCAGGTTAACCCGTAAAATAACCCAAACCCGCCCGACCCGACTCGGATCGGTTTCAACCGGCTCGCCTAAGGACGGGTTGGTATACGGTTTTAAAAATCAAAACCCGCCTATAAACGGGTTGGTAGTTGGTTTTACCCCAAAATCGACCCGCCCGTTGTACACCCCAAGACACTGGAAATTTCCCAACAATTGTACATGTTGACTCGAGGATGGATCGAACGGTGATCCTTGCTCATCAATAAAACAACAAACTCGATGACTCCACACCCCTTAAGATGTTGTCACGTATCGACCTTGAACGTATCATGCTGTAGTTAAACACCCACGTATTGTTGGAAAAGCTTTAGTATGGATTCAATCG
The DNA here is from genome assembly GCA_023531435.1 of Papaver californicum. Classification (NCBI taxonomy): domain Eukaryota; kingdom Viridiplantae; phylum Streptophyta; class Magnoliopsida; order Ranunculales; family Papaveraceae; genus Papaver; species Papaver californicum. Next base: position 1,238,439 of record JAJJMC010021751.1, on the reverse strand, counting down.
TGGGAATTTTTCCCCATTCATGACCTATATAGAAGAGAAAGAAATTAGAAATCAGTTTCATCTCTTCATTTCCTTTCTTTCTCTTATCTATTGAGCAGAGATGAACCCTAATCACCAGCTCAAACTCGTTTAGTCGATTTGTGTTTCTATTTCTAAAAATAATTTTTATATTTATAATCATAGTCATTTGTTACATACTGAAGTTACTCGTATCGATCAAAACTGGTGATGGACAATCATCAGCATAGGTAACTCCTAGTTCTCAACAAAATCATGTTTTTCTTTGTATTTAGAGAAAACCCATGTTTGGAGTTAGTTGTTTGTTGATATTTTGTTTGAAAGTTTGTGTTTTAAGTATGAAGATATATGCTTTATAACAAATAAAGATGTATGTGTTGCTGATGAAGTGAGTGTTTTGATAATTTATTTTCATGTATTTGCGTTGAAATAGGTATAAAGATGTATGTGCTGATATTTGATGAAACAAGTAGTGAAGACGATCTTGCATGTTTGTTTGTGATTGAAAAGTGACCTTTTTTTATGTCTGTGTAAAAATGTTTATTTTAATTAGTAGATGTAGATACTTATTTTGTTAGTATGTTTTTATTGAATCTTTTAGTGTTTAGTTAGCATGCAGATTCTTTGTTAAATGTTACTCCTTTGGATTTATGACTCTAACATTGCAGTTTCATTTGAGACCATCGTAACAATTTCAACTTTACTTTTTAATTATTTTGTCGTTGTTAATTTGTTTCTGATTGTGTTTATCTCTCCCTATTTTGCCTCTATTTTGTAGGATCATATGAATGGCACACGTCTTTTCAGACGCCTGTCTTCCTATGTAAAAATGGAGTACTGGAAACTTAAAAATGAATGTCCAAGAGTCAGAGAATTAATCGAGAACTCCGTCATCGCGTTTGATAGGGTACAGTATCGTACTTCAGCGAGAAGTTTTACCCTGAATTCGATTGCTTCTAATTCCCGTTTGGCGCGATGGGTTTAACTCATGACGATGCAGAACAGATTTTAGGGCTACAGGTCGAAGGAAAATTTACTGGAGACAACTACAAGAAACAACTTCTCTATCCTAAAATTTATGAATTGGCCAAGGAGTTGTTTGGCTTGGATGAAGAGGCGACTAAGTCAAAGTTGGTCATGGGACCAAAGTACCTGAAGAGAGAGTTCAATCTTGTGGAGTTGAGGCATACATATTCTGCGGCCCTAAAAAAGAAAAAGATAATGGTATCCTCTCTGAGGTTGAAGTTCGTGTTGCGGCGGCCGCTTATCTGTTGTACATGCTAGGGTCTGCGGTATTTCCTGACATCGGAGGAAACAGGGTCAGCGCGAACTATCTCCATCTCTTGCATCCTTTGGAAAATGTGAGTAAATACTCGTAGGGGACTATCGTCGCAGCACACGTGAATGAGGAGATAACAAAAGCATCTAGGGAATGAACATCTCAAATCAACGGGAATACAAGTCTACTTCAGGTAATTGAAGTGATCATATTTATTTGTTAGATGAATTATTATTCCTTTTTAATCTTTTGTTGAATGCATACTTGTTTGATCGTTTTGATGATTATATAGGTATGGATTTACAAACATTTTCCTTCATTGTTCAATGAAAACGTGGAAGTCAAAGTGAACGAGGCATGGACCAGTGCTCAACTAAGAGGGGTACACGTTTACTAGGGGTCAGGAGAAGGATCATAAGTTCATGTTGTTAGCCATGCAGGAAAGTTTGGACAACATGGTAGTCCAAGATGTAGTCTTTAATCTATATAGGGGAAATGAACCTAATAGAATGCAAGAGATCTCTTTGTACAATGGTCCTTTGTTTCACCCCTACCATATTCTTAATGTATGATCTGTCGAGAGTAACGTGCCAGTTTAGGTATATTCAAGATCCACGTGATGAGAATTATGTACCAAAATTCCGAATCAAGCTTGATAAATGCAGTTCTGACGCTTCTAACATTGAGGTGGCTTACGAACCTCTGCCGGAGACCATTCATTGGAATGATAGGAATTATATCAAGGTAGACATCTCTCTTTAGGAGCATATGAATGAAGCTTACGAGGCAAATGATGGTTACCTGGAATATTACCAAAAGTTCTCCCATGGACGTGTGATACAGATAGATCCTTGCGGGCGGAAAATCAACAAAGCTTCTACTTCTTCTACTTCTTCACTCGA
>JAJJMC010021751.1:1164450-1221240 GCA_023531435.1 Papaver californicum | reverse complement strand
GGTGCACCGGTGTATTTTCCATGAAAAAGTAGGGTTATGTGTGGTTATGAATGATCTATTTTTTGCATGTTTTGCAGGGGTGTACATATTGGTGCACCAGTGTAATTCCCATGAAAAAGCAGGTTTGTGTATGGTTATGAATGATCGATTTTATGCATGTTTTGTAGGGGTATACATATTGGTGCACCAGTATATTTTCCATAAAAAATAAGATTGTGTGTGGTTATGAATGATCAATTTAATGCATTTTTTGTAGGTGTGTACATATTGATGCACTAGTGTAATTCCTAATAAAAAGTAGGTTTGTGTGTGGTTATGAATGACCAGTTTTTATGCATGTTTTGCAGGTGTGTACATATTGTTGCACCAGTATTATTCCCATGAAAAAAAAGGTTTTTGTGTGTGGTTATAGATAATCGATTTTATGCATGTTTTGCAGGGGTGTACATATTGGTGCACCAATATAATTCTCATAAAAAAGTAGTATGTGAGTGAGTACGAGTGATTAATTTGATGCATGTTTTGTAGATGTGTACAAACTTGTGCACATGTGAAAAAAAGATTGTAATAAGCTTATGAAAATTTTATGCATGTGTATTTTTTGTACACATGAAATAACCATGAAGAGAAAATTACATTTTTAAAAAATAAAAATTATATAGTCATATGGGTACTCTTTTTGTAGATCTCGGAAAGAGCTTTCAGAATATATAAAGTTTGCGAGTTTTGGATGAGCGGTTTGAAAGATAAATTGTTTTAAAATTATTTTTATAGTATTTAAAATTGCTGAATCATGAATCACTTTGGACTAAACTATAAATATTTGGAGTAAATTGTAAATCAGGAAGGCTATTTGTGTACTTCCTATATTTCAAATAAATAAATGACTAAATTGTACCTAGTTGAATGGGTCAGGACTAAACTGTCTATTTATGGACGTATTTGGACTAAACCGTTATTTTCCCTTCATCTCGATTTTTTTTTACCCGTTTATTATCATTTTCTCTTTGTATATCTTTCAGTAAGTAGCATTTGGGGATTAGGGTTTATAATCAGGTGATTCCTCACTTCTATGTACTTCAATTTCTTATTTGCTTCTCATTTTGTTAAAGTTTTGTGATTATGATTATTTGCGATTTGATTGATTTTGGGTTTGTTTTGTTTTAGGTATTGAGTGTCAAGCTACTCAAGCAAGTGCAACCAGTGAGGAGCGTACTGTTGCTTGAGGTATGTAATTTTGAATCCCTTGAATGTTTATATGTTTATGAAATTTGTTATTGTGTTCATTGTATGTTTATGGAGTTTGAGATGTTTAATATTAGAATTCATAATATGTCAACACATCTAAGTCCCCTGGGTAATACTTCATTGATCCATTGCACCATCTAGATGGGATTCTGTAAGAGTTGCACCACCACCTTTGCTGGTTCAGATAGTATTGAAGACCTCCGTCCATCTATGTCTAAATCAGAGGAGTTTATCCCATCTAGTAATCTTTGAGAAACTACCCACTTAGCTTCTGAGTGACGTTATCATTCAGTCTTGCTCCATGGCAATAAAAGGGAGTTCCTGGACCGACCTTTCTATCAAACACCAGATTCTAAGTTGCGCCGCTAAGAGTATATCAAACATCATTTGATAATATCGAGTGGTATGTAGAAGACCAAACTATAGAGCCATCCCATATTACACAAGCCCAACCCCATCTAGTGCAACAAATTGATGCGAAGCTGATATCTGCATTGACTGTTATCACAATAGCAACCTACATGATAATATTCAGACAAAGTTGTTCAATTAATTGCAAATATCTGCTGGTGCACCTTAGGGTTTTTTTAAACTGCAGATGAGGTGGTAGGTGCCACGGGATGGCTGTACCTAGGACTGTAGGCTGATTTTGTGATTTATAACAACTATCCTTGAAAATTCAAATGTTCAGGGTAAGTGGATATTCAAACAGCTTGCAGATGGTTTCGTGTTGTACCTAAGTTTTTGAAATCTATAAAGTAACTGGTAACCAATTGCTACCAGTAGAGAAAGAATGCAAGATTGATGAACATTTATAACACTCTTTTAGTGAGTGGAAAAAGTAAAACCTACTCGTTGAGCCACCACAAATGCACACATCAACATAACGCTCTTGGCCTTTTGACAAACGACCAACTTTGACTGAGTGTCACAAATATTAGAGCTTGGCTAATGACGCTGACATGTAGAGAATTATTCAAAGTGGCCTTTCGATAAATGACCAGCTTTTACGCTATCATGCCTTCGTTTTGTTCATAAATAACTGGTCTTGATGAATTTCTACAACCAACAGATAATTAGTTATAGTGGCCTAAAGACAAGATGTTCAACTAAATATGTGATGCAGTGGTACATTTAATCCTCGAATGATAGATGTATGTCAGTGATAAGCATTGAGTAGTTGTGCATGATAGGAATTCTCGTATATACTTTATAGAGAAATTTGAACTACTCTTTAATCTTTTGACGCAATAGACTATCGGCATGTTGTACTGTAGGTTACATTATTTCCTAACCCACCAGTGCAGAGATATATTAGCCCAAGATGTTCAACAGGGTAAAGGAGAGTACTCTACGACTAAAGCAATATGGTTTGTGATTTTGAAATTGTGAGAGAATAAATTCTGAGGTACCCGTGTCCAAAAAACTATTTGAGAAGTAACGAACTACAATGAGACGAGAAACACTGGAACAAAGCCTTTTAAAGCATTAAATTGATAGCTGTAAACACGACAAAATTTGAAACTGACAACATTAATGCATGACCGACACGTTGGTTGCGGTAAAGTAAGGCACACTACTCAAAACATACATCATTAACTACTCGACTGACAACAGGTTGCGGAAAAGTATGGCTCAATAAAGAGTAATAATGAGCATTGATGCATGACTGACATGTGTCAATTTTACAAGTTGCAGAACAAAAAGAACTAAAGCATGACGTTTCACTTTAAAGGGATACGTGTCCAACATGCCATGATTCAATTAAGACCGCAACGTTCATCCCAATCCAGAAATATAATTTAAATACAAGACTTCAGAAGAACTGCGGGATAATCAGTGAGAAATCATGAGAAACAAGCAGTACACATACTAAGACTTGCGGGAGAAACGATCAATCTTTGCGGAAATCACAAATAAATTTTGCGGGACTACATATCGCACCAAGAATGGATAAGAATAAATAGGTGGAAAGGTAGATTGGTGGGACCTGTCAAATTGGCTATAAATACCAAGCTCATAAACTGGAAAAAGGGTTGGAAAAAGGAGGAAGAAAAATAAGCTAAAGACGTTGAAGTGATAACAAAAAATATAAGTATGAACTTATGTAAATCTGTAAGTTCATTTTTGATTATGATTAAGTTCATGATTTATAACATATCAGTTATTTGATGTACCTGGTAATGTAAGCATATTTATTATTTGATGTATCTTATGGTAATGTAAAATAAAATGTATACAAATCTTTTCCCGTGGATGTAGACAGTTTGACTGTTGAACCATGTAAATGTTCGAGTCAATTTATTTTAAGTTATTTGTTTAATTCTCATTGTTTAAATGATAATGAGAGTTGATTTCATGATAAGATATCATACAGAACTATGATTTAAATACTTTTGGTTGTGATCCAAGATGCTAGATTTTTGGTAATCACAATTTGGCGCTAGAAACAGGGAAGCCAGAAAAAATAAGCTTATTAAGATCAAAAGAAAGAACAATGCAGGAAAGATGTAACAAGATGATCAATACATCAAAATACAAGTCAGCTAATCATTCTCTGATCAGGAGAAAGAAAAGATTATGATAAAATAACCAATCATCAAAAACAGAAATCAACAACATCAGAATCATCATACATTTAAAAGAATAATAAAAAGATAGGAACATTATTAATATCATCTATAATGATTAGGATACAGGTACAAAGATTGATAAACAAGCAAATACGAAAAAGAAAAGAGCAAAAGAGTTACTTACAGTGAAGTAAAAGATAGAAGAAAAATCTGATTGATTGAAAAGATAAGAACTTGATCCCAATGCAAGAATCCTAGATCACAAGAGATTGAGATAATGAAAAGGCGTTGAAGAATTTTTAAAAAGCTCAAAGGAATAAAAAAAGCACAACAACTTTATGAAGAAGAAGAAGACAAGAGGTGTAAAGAAGGGAATGAAGGAAATAATTGGTATTGAATAGGAGAAAACTGAAACTGACGAACCGTCAAAAACTGAAAAGAAATAAACTTTTCAGAGATTTGATTTATTCGAAAAACACCAACTAACAAAAACGTACAAAGAGAAAAAGCGCATAAAAATGTAACGTGGGAAAGGAAGTTATGGCAGGCGTGCAAATTGAAAAGGTAATTATTATTTTTCCTTTTTTCAAAATTTTTACCAACAGTCAATTCCAAAAAAAAGAAAAATGAGGCAAATTGTGAGAGAATAAATTTTGAGGTAGCGTGTCCAAAAAACTATTGGAGAAGTAACGAACTACGATGAGACGAGAAACACTGGAACAAAGCCTTTTAAAGCATTAAATTGATAGTTGTAAACACGACAAAATTTGAAACTGACAACATTAATGCATGACCGACACGTTGGTTGCGGGAAAGTAAGGCACACTACTCAAAACAGACAGCATTAACTACTTGAATGACAACATGTTGCGAAAAAATATGGCTCAATAAAGAGTAATAATGAGCATTGATGCATGACTGATACGTGTCGATTTTATAAGCTGCGGAACAAAAAGAACTAAAGCATGACGTTTCACTTTAAAGGGATACGTGTCCAACATGCCATGATTCAATTAAGACCGCAACGTTCATCCCAATCCAGAAATATAATTTAAATACAAGACTTCAGAAGAGCTGCGGGATAATCAGTGAGAAATCATGAGAAACAAGCAGTACGCATACTAAGACTTGCGGGAGAAACGATCAATTCTTGCGGAAATCACAAATAAATTTTGCGGGACTACATATCGCACCAAGAATGGATAAAAATAAATAGGTGGAAAGGTAGATTGGTGGGACCTGTCAAATTGGCTATAAATACCAAGCTCATAAACTGGAAAAGGGGTTGAAAAAAGGAGGAAGAAAAATAAGCTAAAGACGTTGAAGTGATAACAAAGAGTATAGGTATGAACTTATGTAAATCTGTAAGTTCATTTTTGATTATGATTAAGTTCATGATATTATAACATATCAGTTATTTGATGTATTAAGCATATTTATTATTTGATGTATCTTATGGTAATGTAAAATAAAATGTATACAAATCCTTTCCCGTGGATATAGACAGTTTGACTGTTGAACCATGTAAATGTTTGAGTCAATTTATTTTAAGTTATTTGTTTAATTCTCATTGTTTAAATGATAATGAGAGTTGATTTCATGATAAGATATCATACATAACAATGATTTAAATACTTTTAGTTGTGATCCAAGATGCTAGATTTTTGATAATCACAGAAATCTTAGTCTGTGATTTGAAATTTGAATTCAATGGAATGAATGCAGACAACATTTTAATTTAAGTATTAGAATAGGTTTTGAATTTTTTAAATTTAAAATTAGTTTGGCATATTATAATTTTAAAGTGCAGGGGTATCAAAGTAATTTGATATATTTGAATTACCATGTAATCCAACTATCTCAATCAAACAGTAGTATTTGGATTCAGAATCTCATTCCTTGGAATTTAATTCCTGAAAATGGATTACCTCATAATTGGATTCCAAGGATTGAATTCTTTGAACCAAGCAAGGTGTGATATTTACCTTCTTCTTCTTCTATTTGCCTTGTTTCGGTATTTATTTTACTTTTCAATTTTATGCCCTAAATTGGAATTCGTCCCTCTTATTTCTTTTATTTGCCTAATCTGAAAACTTTGTTCTTCTTGAATCTTGTGCTATAAATTGAAATTATCACCTTATATTCTTCTTCTACTTGCCTAAATTCGAATGGTTCAGATGGTTTAATCCACGAATTGATTGGGCTGTCCACTTAGTTTCATTGTAAGTTATATTCCATGAATAAGTTTTGAGTTAGTATTAAATGTTACTGATTATATTGGTTTTTATGAGTGTTTTTTTGCTGACTGATTAGGTCCTATTTCTTCGCTGTTCTACTACTTTTTCTCTTTCTCTGCTGAAATTTCTTATTAGGTCGTGATTTGGTGCAGGGATGCAAGTGATTCGGAGGTAGAAGTGTTCGGCAAAACACTACAACATCACTGGTAACTTAACTTGGATATCATATTAGTCAGTCTGTATATTGTATTATTCTGTGTAGGATATGAACTATTTCTATTCTAGTTGGGGCATGAAGCCCTAAGCTTCAATTTTAAATGCGGGATGTCTTGCCCTCAATTTTCTTAGTTGAGTATGTTAGATGTCTAAATTTGGGTTTTATGATGTAGTGCTAGAGGAAGAGAACTTAAACGATCATATCATTCATAAAAAAGAATTAACGACAGACTTTTGACTTTAATTATAATGGTTTCTGTAAATCATACAAGACTCATGTATGTTTTGTATTCCCCCGTTAAAACAGCATATTTGTGTCTTCTTTTTTCCCTTTCGTTAGGAAATATTAAACCTTGTCTTTTTTTGCGTTGATAAACAGCATCTTCGTGTCTCATCTATGATGTTCTAATATAAGTTTTTGTATTACTTTTTCATCATGCCAAAATCAAAAGGAAGAATGAACAAAGGTGGAGTAGGTCTTACTGGTGGAGGCAGTGGGCCAACATCGGCTGTGGCAGCAGCAGCAGCTCAGAAGCAGAGGGCACTGTTGCAAAGAGTCCACGCTGACATAACCAGCATTGTTGAAAATTTCAATCACCTGGTTAATTTTGCAAGGGTATCTCTCTCTATATGAATGCACTCTATTTAGTTGATCAATCATTTCAGTTTTCAGTTTCTAAGTACATCTATTGGTCTTAATATTGAAGCATTATCTTTGAGCTCACTTGATTGCTAAAGCTGGCGTCCGTTGAACCCAGGTTACTTAGTTTCGATTGAACACTGCAGTTTAGATTAGATTGCATGAATCCCTAGCAAGTATAGGAATGTTAAACCTATTATTGTTTCCTGTAAGTCTTTTCCTAAAAGTACAGCTTGTAGAAGGTCTATTGGAATGCTTTTGGGCCATCATACTATTGTTCAACAAACTTTTAATAGTGAAATAACTATTTTTTAGGTTCATAAGTTTCTCTTTTATCCTGTATACGGAGATCTTTCTGAGTCCCAATTCACTAACCGAGTAAGAATATGAGCAGTTTTTTCTCCCAAGGGAGATCTTTTTTTATAAGTTTTTCACCTAAGGGAGTTGGTGTAAAGAGTAAGACATGACACGCTCATTATCTTGTAAATAATAAAGCTTTTATGAAATGGGTGGTTTTGGGAGCAAATAAAAAAAGAAAAAGAAAAAGCATCTTTATCAAAATGCTGGCTTGAAGTAGACTTAAATGGAGTATGGGGTTCCCATATCAGGGCCAATCATCACTGTATTATCACTTACTAAGAGAAAACACAAGTTTCAAAATTTTGTAAATGGTTTTAGAGCACTCAAAGTCGGTAGGTGAAAACCACCTGGTTTAGTTATGCTCGCATGGTACCGAATTTAAAACAAGCCTAGGCTTCATCCGAGTATATCAAATTCTGATTTCATGCATGATGGGTTTGTTTCCAGTATGTTGGTTAGATATGCTATTTGTTTCTTTATCTCTTTGGCAAACTTCAAAGTCATGCGTAGAGATATTTCATCTTCTTAATTTTGAAGCATGCTTATTCATGTTGGTGACTTTGTTTCTTAGTCACTATCACATCTTCAAGAATATCTTATCATTTGTTTTTGCCTTCATGGGAGCTTTTTTGCTACTGTTCTGTGGCATAGGCTAATTGTATCTATCGTGTTATGCTATTTATCATATATGTATTTGCCGTATCGATCTTCTTGTAGGTGAGTGATCCGCCAGTTAGGAATTCACAAGAAGCATTCATGATGGAGATGCGTGGAGCGAGAATGGTAAGCTGTGTTTTTTAGCCTCGTCATAGTATTCAACTTAATACATAGAAACAGAATAGGTCTACATTTTAAACAGCACTGAATTTTCTATGAGCTTGCTAGTTTTTCCACTTACCTTCTTGCATTCTGTTACACATTGATGGCATTGCAAGATGCTGGTTTACATGCCAAGCACACCACAAATGATAGCCAAATTTTGAGTTTAGTTCTTAACGACACACATCTTAAATGATGTCCGTGGTCATCATCAGGTGGACCTTTACTAAATGTCCACCGGTGCTCCTTCGTTTTGTAACATCTAGAAATATCATCACCAAATATATGATGTATGATCATCCTTTGGATGAGGGTAAAGGAAAAGAAGGGAGCAGGAGAGGTCCTTTCTTCACTTGATAGACCATCTCTCCTCAATCCTCATGATTTTTTCGAACATTTCTAGGAAAATAATTAGGTGAAATCAAGATAAAGATATGGGCATATGTTGTCAAAAAGTCTGATCCAGGTTTCTATGTGCTAGTGGATTCTTCCAGGTTTTATGTGCACTATGACTGAATAATTTGTATCTATTGATTGTCTCTTTGCCCTTGCCCTAGAAAGTGGGTTGCGGCTACTTTTTGAATGTTGAACAGCTAGTGGTTCTCTGTCAAATGCTTATTTTGGGCTTTATGTTATGGTGTTATACCAACTTACTATAAAAGTTTCTTGCTTCTACTGATCAAATAACTGATTTGACGAACAGGTTCAGGCAGCAGATTCCCTGCTGAAATTGGTATCGGAGCTGAAGCAGACAGCTATCTTTTCCGGGTTGGCATCTTTGAATGAGCATGTTGAGCAGCAAACTGCTGAATTTGACCAGCAAGCAGAGAAAACTGAGCAAATGTTGTCTAGAATCGGAGAGGAGGCAGCTGGTTGCCTGAAAGAACTTGAATCTCATTACTACTCTTCTGTCGAACGATTGACCAAGGCGAACAATGAAGGTTGGAGAGGAGGCTGTTTGCCCGAGAACTGCAGTTTGCAGCATTATTTTGATAGATCTCTTTTAATCTAATTTTACTAGGAAAAAGATTTAACCCACCCGAAGGAAAAGCCACACAATGCTCATGCAGTTAGTACCTTCAGTTTATTCCTGCCATGCGCAGACATGTTCATTCCACAACTACATCCTTCGTGCATCTGAAGACAAGGCACGAAAAATCTTTGACACATTATTTGATCGAATGTGATGTAGGCATGTAGCCATATGACACTGATTTTCAGAAGTCGAACTACTTATGCTTAGTTACATCTTAAAGTAATGCTGTAGCCGGTTTATCTTTATATTTGATTGATTTGACATATTAGGTTTTACTACTCATGTTTACGCATTTTTGTAGAACTTGAAGCTTTAACCTGTATAATAATTGGACTAGACTTGAGCATGTGGATCATGCTAGCTGGTCCTGACGCAAGCAATCAAAGCTTGTGAAATGGTGCAACTCATGTGTGCGTAGAACTCTTGAACCTTAAAGACAGTACACGATGCACTACATTTGATTGATATCTCTCATACTCCTTTTTGGCTCTATCTCTTTAGAAACTTGAAGTATATGATCAAGAGACAGCTCTTAGGCATGACAAGTCTCCACGCCGAATCCACTATATTCCAACGCTAAAAATAACAAATGTGCACGATTTATGGCAAAAAGTTTAGCAACTTACCAAAATGTGTCACTCATTTTGCTCAAATTCGAAACAAAATTAACGGCTCCTGTGAAACCAACTCATTCTGTGTAGCTATCAAGCTCACCAAAGTAACTAGCTAGTGCTACTTGTTACATTCATTCACGGAATTCATTAACAAAATCTTGATAAGTACAGTTCAGCGCGTGACATGTGGAGTGCTGCAGTATCACAGAACACGATGTTTATCCTCCAACTCCAGCTTCTGGCTAGAGTACTAGTACTACTACTTATCTTCTTTCCAATGTATATGTATTCTTCTCTCTGTTTGTTTTTGGTCGGTTCTCTCTCAATCATGGTTAGCCAACTTCAAATTGGTCTGTCGACGCTGTGGTTTTGCAAGTTAGCTAGGGTTACGTTGTCACTCACGTCACAAGAATATAGACAGTTGCAAAATAGGACACGCGCACATCATAACCTGCCTCCCATCAACTTTACCACTGAAACCATATCATGATTTCGTGATGCATAGGATTGGGTTGCACGGGTTAAGTACTTTTTTATAAATTGTTTTGGTTGTTACTGCCATCAGTCATGCACGCGAATAAATTAGGCTTATTGGTTAAATTTTAGGGGCTCTTATTATTGATACGTTTTGTACATTGTCGCTAGGGTTGTACAGGAACCGATCGGAACCGAAGGACCGAATCAGAACCGGAACCAGACCGAAACCGAGAAATTTGGGACATGTATAAGTATAAAACAGGGAATCGATTATACCCAGGTACCAGATACAGGTTCTACCTAAGAACCGAGCCGTACCGAACCGAATGTACCGATTAATTTGAGACGTTGATCCGATGAGGACTGAAGAAATGTTCCCAAATTCATGGTAAGTTGGTAAGAGAAAGAATTTAATGTTCCAATACATGAACTGTTGCTCTCAGAGATCGCTTCAGAGTATCAACCGGTATAGAAGGCTTAAAAAACGGTGGTAATTCAGAAATCTATGGATTTGTCAGTTGTTATGGAACAAAATGGTAATATTTGGCAAAGCTGATGACGATTGTAGTTGAAATGTAGATTTTTGTTCTGTTAATTTGTGTTATGCATGAATGGTTAATTCATGAAAGAGATTTACTACCTTCAAGAAAGTCTCTTTCAACTTTTGTTTGGAGCAAAGTTATTTCATCCAAGTTCATTTGTAGATACTGCGGCAACTGTCTATTGTAATCTTCTGTTATGCAAATGGATATGATTGTGGTGTATGTGTCTGTATGTCTAATCTGGATGATGCTAAACCTGTTAATCACTTGTTTTCCCATTGCAAATTCATCTAGCACGTCTAGGCTCACTTCATCACACCATTAGGCATTTAGTGGATCCGTCAGTTTAGTAAATTTTTTAAGTTTCCAAGGAGCATGGAACTATTCTTTTTCCATTATGCCTAGGATGTTTCTTCATTGTTATTGTTATGTTCCCTTCCAGTATAGTAGTATTGTTACTATAAAGTCTGACACCCTTGCACATTGTTATTCGAGATTCTCATATGGAGCTTGTCAAGTATTTAAAGAGGAAAGGTTGGATTTTGACTGCCCAAACTAAACACTAGAAAGAACCTCTCATTATTGTTTTTTTTTCTAGTAAGCAAGACCCTGTCATTTGTCAAGCAACGAAGAAATCTACTAGTCTTGTATTGAGCATGTACAAGAGAAAAAAAAGTACAAGACTGGAACCGAACCGAACAGACGGGTACGGTTTTAGAACTGAGAATATAGGATACATGGTACGGGTACACAGGTAGAGAACCGACCATAGGGAGATACAAGTACTCGGCTCTGCCAATAACCGAATCGAACCGACCTTTGTGCACCCCTAATGGCAGTAGTGGTTTTATAGCTTGCACTAGTTAGTAATAGACAAGTTGTCACATAGTGCACAGCTGGACTGTCACATCAGCATATCTTCCTAACAGCCTGTCACACACGTGAAATGGCAGTTAGATTTGTTAAGCATTCTCGTGTGTTAATGATTTGTATATATAAAACCCATTGTAGAGATTCATTCAAGAACAATGAGAAATATTATTCATCTTTGTATATGATTGAGAGTTTTCTGAAATTTATCTTTTCTATCATGGTATCAGAGCAGGAATTAAGCTCTTGATCATTTTTTTTTTCAAAACAATTCTGAAATTAAGCTTCCTGTTGTAGATCTACTTTAATTTTCATGATTGAAACCTTCCCATCTACAACAACAATGGAGAATCCAACCTCCAATCTACTCTCTAAAGTACCACTGAATCAACTCACTAATTTTGTGCATCTAAAACTGAAAGAGGGAAATTATCTCACATGGAAAAACTTACTGAATCCAATAATCCAAAAATACAAGTTGATGAAATACTTGGATGGATCTTTTGCATGTCCACCACAGTTCACTAATTCAAGAAACCAACAAAATGGGATAGAAAATCCTCATTATACCGATTGGATGGATGAAGATTCCACCATCACAATGTGGATCAACTCCATAATTTCAGAATCAGTGATAGCTTACTTCTCCAACTCTAGTTCTTCTGCATCTCTATGGAACAACATAGAGGAAAGATTTGGTAGAGCATCTTCTACACACTCAATTCAATTAAGAACAAAACTTCTTTCAATCACTCAAGGTAAAAAAATTATCTCTTCTCTCATCAGTGACATTAAAAGTATTTCTGACCAGTTGACTGCTGCTGGAGAAATAATATCAGATAAAGAGCTTGTTGTGATTGCTCTTAAAGCTCTAAATGATGAGTACATCCCTTTTGCTACTTCCATGAGGCACATAAACCCTCCAGTTTCATGTATTGAACTACACAATAACCTGCAAAGTGAGGAAACTGTGATTCAAGAAAGAGCAAAACAGCAAAAGGAAGATCAGAGTGCTAAAGATTTCTTTGTAAATTATGGAAGAGGTTTTGCAAGAAATTCTTACTCCAGTTCTAGAGGATATCCAAGAAACTCTTCAAGAGGTTCATATCATGGGAAAAGATTTCCCAATCCTGCCATATTTCATAAGCAAAATGCTGGAAGGGGTACTTCTCAAAGTGAAAGACCTATCTGCCAAATCAATACACCAGGGCATATTGCAACAATATGCACTCAGAGGCTTAACTTCACTTATCAAGGCAGGACACCACCAACAAACCTCAGTGCCATGCTTGATGCAACTGACATCTTTGATAAAGAAGTGGTTAGCAGATAGTGGAGCAACTCACCACATTGCATCAGACAATAAGATCTTACAGGAATCTCAACCATATGATGGGACAGAAACCATTCATACAGATAGTGGAGAAGGTATGATGATTACTCATAAAGGAACTTCTAGTAAGATCGCTAATACACATTCATTTCAACTTAATGCTGTTCTAATTATACCTAAAGCTTTTCATAATCTTTTGTCAATTCACAAATTCACCACTGATAATCACTGTTCCTTAACACTTGATTCTAATGGTTTTTATGTGAAGGATCAGATCTCTGGGAAAGTACTTTTCCAAGGTCCACATAGGCATGGACTCTACCCAATTTCCTTTGGTCATGCTCATCATGCACCACAAGCTCTAGCTTCTACAATAAATGAAACTCTCATTCTGCATAGGAGGTTTGGACATCCCTTTTTTTAAACAATGAAAAGGATATGTTCATTGCTTCATCTGCCTAATCAACTCAATAAACCTTTTTCATGTATTGATTGTAAACTCTAGTCACAAGCTTTCTTTTCAGCTGTCTAGTTCATTAGCTACACACCCACTTCAGTTGTTGCATATTGACCTTTGGGGTCCTTGCCATGTAGCATCTGCCTCTGGCAAATTGTATTATGCAAATGTAGTTGATGAATATACAAAATACTGCTGGATTCTTCCATTGTCCACAAAATCTGAGTTCAAGCATGCTTTTGTTTCCTTTGTGACTAGAATATAAAAATTGTTATCTACTCAAGTTGTTACTATTAGAACTGATAATGGTGGGGAATTTACGAATCACTTTCTTCAAGATTTTTGTACAACCAAAGGCATTTCACATGAGTTTTCATGCCCACACACTCCAGAACAAAATGGAGTTGCTGAGGTAAAGCATAAACATTTTTTAGAAGTAACTAGAACAGTTTTGTCTCAATCTGGTTTGCCAACATCTTTTTGGGTGGATGCTATACTTACTGCCAACTATCTTATCAATAGATTACCTACAAGGTCCATAGCATTCATGTCTCCATATCAGAAACTATTTGGCAGGTCTCCAGATTATGCTTTCTTAAAAGTATTTGGTTGTGCATGCTTCTCATTGCTGATACCTTACACAAAAAATAAGCTACATCAAAGGAGTAAATGATGTGTGTTTATTGGATACAACTTGCAACACAAGGGCTATAGGTGTCTAGACCCTACTACAGGAACAGTTTACATCTCCAGACATGTATCTTTTGATGAAACAAGCTTCCCATACACATTGTTGCTTTCAACCACTTCTACTGACATGTCTGCCTCTATACCTCCAGTCTCTATTGTGTTTCCATATCTGACATTATGCAGTCAGATAAAGATGCAACAATACCTTTTCACTCAGATAATGTGCTTCATAACCATCAGCTATCTGAAACTATGTAACCGGAAAATGATGCCCAATTACAGGCACATTCTGACTCTGTGCTCAATAATCATCAGATGTTGACTAGGGGTAAAGCTGGCATTCGCAAGCCAAAGTCTTATATTCCACCAGGTACCAATTGTTGTTGCTCTTCTTAGTGCTACTGAAACAGTACCAACTTGCATTACATCTGCTAACAAGGTACAAGTCTGGAGAGTGGCTACCACAAATTAGTATCAGGCACTTGTGGATGCTGGTACATGGTCCTTAGTGGACTTAGCCAACATAACTAACTTCGTGGGCTGCAAGTGGGTTTTTAAGGATAAAATACAACCCAGATAGAACCGTGGCTAGGCATAAAGCCAGATTAGTAGCAAGGGTTACCATCAACAACAAGGCTTGGATTATGAGGATACATTCATCCCAGTGGCCAAACCAACAACTACTAGGGTGGTCTTGTCTCTTGCTGTTCAATTTGATTGGAAGATTCACCAACTAGATGTTTCAAATGCGTTTCTTCATGGGGATCTAAACGAAGAAGTCTACATGGCCCAGCCTCCAGGATTCATTGATGCAACCAGGCCAAATGCAGTTTGTCTTTTACACAAAGCCATATATGGGCTCAAGCAGGCACCAAGGGCCTGGTATGAGAAGTTAAGTTCAAGCCTCACTCAGCTTAATTTTGTTTAATCTAGGGCTGATACTTCAATCATTGTTTATCACAAAGATGCGCATATTACAATTGCTCTAGTCTATGTGGATTACATTATATTAACTGGAAGCTCAGTGGATCATCTTCGTCTTGTTCTCACTAAACTACAACTTACATTTCCACTTAAAGATTTGGGTTCTTTACACTACTTTCTGGGCCTGGAAGTGAAAAGATCCGCTGAATCTCTATTTCTTTGACAGGCCAAATATGCGTTGGACTTGTTGTTTAAACATCAGATGGAAGGTTGTAAGCCTTGCAAGTCTCCAATTGCAACATCTACTTCTCTAAGCAAAGACTTAGGGCACTTGCTAGCTAATCCAACAGAGTATAGATCGTTGGTTGGGGCTCTACAATATCTAACATGGACCCGTCCGGACATCTCATATGCAGTGAATTTGGTATGCCAATTCATGCATCTTCCTCGGACAACTCATTTGGAGGCAGCAAAGCGTATCCTCAGGTACATAAAGGGAACCATCACTCATGGACTGTTGTTTACTAAAGGAACCACTTCTCTACTAGGCTATTCTGATGCAGACTGGGCTGGTTGTGTAGATGATCGTCGGTCTACAGGAGGATATGGTATTTTTCTGGGCTCCAACTTAGTCTCGTGGTCTTCCAGAAAACAGACTACAGTAGCTCGGTCCAGCACAGAGGCCGAATACCGAACACTAGCCCATACAGTAGCAGAAATAGTCTGGCTATGCTATCTTCTCAAGGATTTGCACTTCTATCCAACAGGCCTACCCCGTATCGGCTGCGACAACATCAGCTCCATCAGTTTGGCGTCTAATCCTGTGCAACACTTCAGGATGAAACATGTCCAACTTGATTATCATTTTGTGCGAGAAATGGTACATGCCAGAGCTTTGGATATTTTTTACGTCCACACTAATGAAGAATTGGCAGATATTTTTACGAAGGGCCTCCATGGACCACGGTTCTGTGTGCTAAGAAGCAAGCTCAAGGTGGTTACTCCTCCCGTGTGCTTGAGGGGGGATAATAGACAGGCTGTCACATAGTGCACAGCTGGACTGTCACATCAGCATATCTTCCTAACAGCCTGTCACACACGTGAAATGTCAGTTAGATTTGTTAAGCATTCTCATGTGTTAATGATCTGTATATATAAAACCCATTGTAGAGATTCATTCAAGAACAATGAGAAATATTAATCGTCTCTGTATATGATTGAGAGTTTTCTGAAATTTATCTTTTCTATCAGTTAGATCGTTGTAAACTTTTCATGGTTAAATTTTACCATGCAGAAAATCACGTCCACAGTTTTTGCCAATATAATGGATTGATCGTTAGACCCGAGGATCAACTTATGTACATGACCAAAAATCAATACCAGACAAATGTGACGACAAAAGCATTAATTAGCTGACGAACAACCAATAATGAGTAATGTAACTATCAACAACCTTAATACCCATTAACATTCCTCACTTCAAAATAAAACTAGTACTGGAGCTTACCCTCTCCCCCATTGGTTGGTTAGCGTAACCGTACATTCTCATTGGTTCAGAGGAAAACCATTCGTGTTTGTATGAAATTCGATGCTATATGGTACGTTGATGGGAGAATGTGTGGTGCAGATTGAGTATGTTGTTGTTATTTACCCCTTACAGACGACTCTTATAGATTACGTTGTCTAGCCGGATTGTCGATATTTGGATTTAGACGACTGAAAATTTATTTTATATGTTTACACTGGGTTTACGCATTTTTATAAGCTTTCGAACCGTTGAATTTTTAGATAAACTAATAGTGTCGGTTGCGATCAGGTTTGAAAATGATATATTTAAATATTTTTGGAATATGTAAATAGTTTTTTGATTGCAATTTACATGTATTTGAGAAAACATTTCTTTTTTATTAAAATTATTGAATATATATTTTATTTATTTTAAGCATATAATCTTATGTTTGTTAAATTTTTTTTAAATAGGTATTTAGAACTATATTTAACTATATAATTTAAGGTTGATTTGGAGAGATGTGGCACCAATGGAATACTTAGGTTTCTGCATATTTTTCTTTTTGTGTTTTTTTTTTCCTGCATGTGGGGTTTGCGTGGGTGCTGAGTCTGCTGACCACATATTACTACGTAATTCTAATCCCTATTCACACACACTCTCTTTTTCTCCCGAACCCAGTTCTTCGTTATTGTTTCGTTGCGCTTTGTTTTGGAAGATTCAGGGATAAGATTCACCAACGGAATCTGGAAGAATCATCCATGGGTTAGTCAAGAGGATCTATATTTTCTACAAACTATGTATATGTACAAGAAAGAGGAGAGAAAATCAGAGGTGAGTGCTTTCTTTAGGGTATCATTTCATTATATGTTTCAATTTTAAGAAAATCAATCACTTTTTTCCCCCGTATGTTAGGGTTTCTATGATTCTCAGTATAATCATCATCTTTGTTTTTTCAAACTGTTATTTGATTCAACAAAACGATAATCTCCATTGGAAACCCTAACCCTACTTTGCTATTTCTTTATTTTGTAGGTACGATATATACTGGAAATGGTATCAGCTTTGCTGTAAATCCCTAACCCTATTCTTTATTTGTCCATTTCTTTCTCAAGATTTTCTCTTTGTGTGTTCTGCCATGTTTTCCTCTCTCTCTATACACCTCTCTAACAGGTGGTATTAGGGTTTGATGGAGAGAATATTGCTCAGCTGCAGATTCCTTAAATTTGATTTCTAGGGTTTTATTGCTGTTTCCGGATTATCTATCCAAAGTGCTATTATCGATGTAAGTTTAATTGTCACTTGATCTTCATCCCTTATAAAATCATTGAAAATTTTAGATTTTATGATTAGGTTGAATGAGTTTAGGCTTTGAATTTTATCGTTCCTTTGTCATTCTTTTATGTGCAGAAAATTCATAATATGTTGTGGGCTCAATGAGTCTTTTTGGTGAATTGTGAGATTAGCTGGACGGGATTAAGGAAAAAGCATTTGATTTATCATTAGGTAGGGTTGCAATAGCTGCTGAGAGGTGTTTGGTGAGGTTGATGTTAGGGTGTGTAAAATATGATAAAACAAACAGATACTTGGAAAGTTACCAAGGAAACCATCTTCAGAATCACTTTGTTTTTGATTTTATAGGTGACAAGGGATATAACCTGTACTGTTGATTTAGTACACAACAGTGCTTGAGACGGGTATCATACCTTTCCGCCGCATCGCAAGATTCTGGCAATTGCAACAGAAAAAGTAAAGTTGAAATTATGGTATGTTTCATCCTTTGTGCCTTAGTATATTAACTAATTTCTACATCATCTAGGCCAATTAACTGTTAATAGAAACTCAGTTTTGAGTTGTCCAATTCAATGAACATATGACTTTCGTGTCTGTCCCCTTGCTGTCAGGACAAAACATGTAAATATCAAAATATATGTACTGAAATGGACTTTAAGGGCAATTTAAATTAGTTAATCATAATTAACTCATCTAATCACACCATAATTTACACCCCAAATTATATATTTTACCCCCAAATATGATCTCTTTTGAAGTAAAGATTTTATTTCAATTCGGTTCTTCAATAGTTTTTTATGTTTTTGGATGTGGGCGTTTGAGATATCTTGGTAAAATTGAGTAGTGTTGACGATAAAAGATTGTTGTTTCTATCATTATGCCTTTAATTATGTTGGAACTAAGAAAATTTTGAACCTTGATTTATTTGCTGTGAGTTCAATTTGTTTAGAGAGAAGAATATTGAGATCTGAAATACCATGATTGATGGGTGCACATAATGACCTTTATAATTTGGTACTGAGGAGGTCACGTCGAGAACACCAACTCTCCTCATTCTGATCGAACAACAATGGATCCAAGAGAGCTTTTGTCAAAGACGTTAAGCGTGTTGTTGTCAAGGTACCTCCTATCAATCATGCAACCTAATTAATGATTTGGTTAACTTTGTTTTGATTAGTAAATGTAATCTTCGATGTCAAAGTTGAGCCAATGATAATTAAATTTCATGATTATATGTTTTTGATGATTTCAAGCAAAAACCCATGTCTCTAAATGTAAGCAGTTACAATATTTTCAACAATTCAGGGAGATTTTGATTAGTATATATAGAAAATTGGGTGGTGGATGGTGGATTACAGGAAGTTTGAATTTTTAATTAGTCATATAGGGGCACTTGCCCCCACTGCACCGCCTATGCTTCTTCAATTATGAGTGCCAGTAGGTTACTAATCGAATGCCTTTAATTGCACCTACGATCTATCCATTATTGATTTTTGTGTCCCATTGAGGGAATGTTGTTGTTGATGCTCTTTGTTGTGTGAATATTAAGGTTGGAACGGCTGTTGTTACACGGGCTGATGGAAGATTAGCATTAGGTAGACTTGGAACACTTTGTGAGCAGGTATGATTGCGTATCATTCTTAATTCATTCGCTGTATCCTTGAAGCCAATTTAAAGTTTACGATATTCTTTTTGTGGACGTATTGATTGCAGCTGAAGGACTTGAATACTCGATGATTTGAGGTAATTTTAGTAACTTTCGGTGCTGTTGGTGTTGGCCGCCAAAGGCTATGATACAGGAAACTACTGAACAGCAGGTTAGTACTTCTCTTAGTAGCTTTCTTTTTGTGACTTTTTCTACTGCATAAAACCACTGTTGGGGACTTCTGCTTAAATATAAAGTTGTCAGTGTGTAGGAAAGAAGTAGAACTCTTACGTTGCCCCGTTTTGCAGCTTTGCTGATCTCCAAAAACCAGAGACAGAACTTGATGGTAAGGAATGTGCAGCCGTTGGACAGAGTGGACTGATGTCTCTGTACGATGTTGGACAGAGTGGACTGATGTCTCTCTACGATAGGCTCTTACTCAGGTTGCTCATCTACAGTATTTTCAATACGTGACTATGTTTGACCTTGAAGTTGATGTTTATATGATTTCCGGTTCTAAACCTTAAAGAGTGATCTTTGGATATGAACTAGGTTGAGAAAGGTGGGAAGATGATAACTTGGTGTACTAATCTGTTTCAAATTCTGCATTCCTGTTGAAAAGTGCAGTGACTTTAGGATGTGGTTTGATTGTTCATGTTTGTCCAGGCTCTAGATGATGTCCAGGTCCGACAGGAGGAACTCATAGCCTATATCGTTAAGAAAAAAAAGGAGAGAAATGGGTACGTTATCAAGTCTCTTGCGATAGAAATAAGGATGTTAAAATCCGTCTATTCAGTATCATCTGAAGTACTTTTGATGTCCTTCTCTTACAATTTTATCCTGTGATTTCAGAGTATATTATGTTGCTGGTGAGGAGAACCAAGATTGTTAATTTCCCCCATACTATGGTTTGTATCTTACCAATTTTAGGTCAAGAAGGTAAGATTCTTTTAGCTGTCATCAATTCTTTGATTCATATCATTTGTATTTGATATGCCTCTATTGTGATTACTTTTGATAGTTTCTTTGGTTAGGACTGATTTAAAAGTACAACACATAAACCTAAATTGTTATTCTTTGAATGTTATGATTGCCACCTGTTGTACTAATTATTGCCCATACTCATGTAGGTTATTCAAATGAGTTCCTAGATTCGCAAGTGACCACCCCTTTTCGATACCGGCATGCCCAGATCTTGAGCTAATATATACTACTGAAGGAAATCATCTCAGATTTAAGTTGTTGATGTTAAATTTTTTAATCAATTTTAGAAGTTGACAGTAATTTTTTATGTTGATGTAAAACTTACTATGATATAATCCTGGGTATTGCATGTTTGGGATAAATAGCATGTTTTGCATTATTTTTGGCCTACCGGAAGTTTCTATGAGTTTTTAAAACCTGATTAGAAAGTGATGCCATCCTTAATAATACATAATTATTATGTTATACATTTTTTTTGTTGGTGAATTGCCCTGTTCTTTAAAGAAAAGATCATGATTTGTAATAGACTACAAGTTAGCTTATCATTAAGTAGATAAGGTGGCCAAGTACTATTTATTGATTCCCTAATGACCTTTTTTCATTGATCTGAAATGTGTTGTTGGCTAATGTTTTGTTGCAGGATGAAGAACTTTGGGTTCAGGTTAATGGTCTCAGTGTCTACGAAAGATGATGCTTTTGAAGATTAGGTTGCCATGGAAAGTGGTTTCGGTTAACACACATTAGGTTCACTCTATTATTCAGGTTGTCCACATTAGTGAATTATGTGCATGATAAATTTTCAGATACATGATCCAATTTGAATTGGATACTTATTTTATGTATTTCCTTTGGGTGCAGTTTTACTATTGGATTATGGAACTTCATTTCAATCAACCTTGCAATTAGAGGTTAGTGCTAATATGTAAGAGTTGAACATTTTGTTGTACAAACTGTTTGATATACGAGTCATATTTGACTCATTTTTTTTCAATAAACACTACTTTTTCTTACAATTTTTCACATTCATCTATGCTTGAGTTACTGCAGACCATATTTTAAATGTAGTAAAACATTGTTGGATGCAAACATGAGGGGAGAATTTAACAAGATTGCGATGAAGTTATTGTTCATAATATATGGGGTCTTTGTTGTACTGATCATTTGGTGTCAGTCTATAATTTAAGTCGTGCTCAGTTAATTATATATTTATTGCTTTGGTTGCAGTTGATAGGCTGGAAGAGTGATGAATTTATTATGAATTGGATACTTATTACATGTATTGCCCTGGGTGCAGTTTTGCATATGGATTACGGACCAATCAACCTTGCAATAAGGTTAGTGCTAATACATAAAAAGTTGAAAATTAGGTTATGCATACTTTTGGATATATGAGCCATATAGCCCGACTATTTTTCTTTTTTACTTTTTCTGTAATTGTTCACATTCAAATGCTTGAGCTACTGCGGATCATATTTTAAATGTAGTAAAACATTCTTGGACCATAATTCTAGTCGTTCTCATTAATTACACATTTGTGGGTGGGTTACAGAGGAGAGGCTGGAGGAGCGATGTGTGCCTGTATAATCTTCATCCAACTGTTTTTCCAAAACTAGACTGTGGTATGATTCGTAGGGAAGAACATCCATTGGTGCTTAAAATATGGTTTGTAAGATTTATTTATTTTTATTAGTTTTCGTAGTTGTCAAGTCTAGCTACCTCCATAGGTGCCTGCATGGTCACATGCCAAAACTGCCCACCGTAAGGGAGTTAAAGCCATTATAGAGATGCAGGCAGAAGCAGAGCATAAACAAGCTCAAAAAGTGGTAGTAGAGAACCAATGTTCATTTTGAATTGATTATGATGGGTTTATACAGTTTGAACTTTTTATGTTATGGTCCCTAATTTTCATTCTTTTAATTGCAGGGAAAGGTTATCTTTCTTCACATCTGTTGTGATTTGGCTACAATCCTGTTTTTATCGAGAAAGACAACGATGGATACTACACTAAGGATGAGCATAATAAAGAGAAAGGATGAGCATAATAAAGAGAAATTAGAAGGTCGAAAGCTTCACAAGACTATCATAGGGTTCTTCAAGCTATCAGGGCCTTCAGTCTCATCTGATGTTCCTCCATATTTTGGGTGGCTTGATGTGGATAGACAAAAGAAATGCATGACAATAAGATAGCCAAGGTGATGGACTTGATTACTGAAAAATGGCTAGAAGAGCACCAACAAATAAGGAGAGTTCAATCACTCATAGTCTCAGCGGGCAGCAGTAAGTATACCAAGCTGAAGCTTTGTCGTTTACAGTTAGAAAATTTTAAGTGATTTAATGCATAAGCTAAACTTTTTTTTCGCATCTCTGCACTTACAATCCTATATTCTGTACATTTACGAGGACATAAATTTACCAGAGAGACAAAGAATGAACTTATACTCTCTTAGAGGTATATACTGATGAGTTGAAAATCAGGATTGTTTGTTATGTATATTTTGAATTGATTATGATGGGTTTATGCAGTTTCTTGTGAATCTATGTTTACATTAATTAATCCAGATGTATCATTTTCAGAACCCTTCATTTTCTGTCAGTCATGTTGTTTTTCAGTGTAGTCTGATATTCGCGTACAGTAGACAACTGAATATTCCCATGTTTTCCGGGTGCTATGCAGGGGGTCTCGCATCTATACTACATAGTGACAAGTTTGCATAGATGGTTTCAAGAACTATGAAACTGAAGTGCCTAAGTGACACTAGGCTATTTTTTGGTGTGTAAACACGTCTATACTTTTAGCACTTACTATTCCTTTTATTTTTTGACTTTATCTGTGCTTTTCCTTTCATTCCATGTCTTTCTCTAATGCTACTATGATACCGATTGGCCACGCCGTATAGGGCCATATGGCTATGATGTCTGTAACTATAAGAAATAGATACAAAATAATGTTTAGTCCAAATTCTACTAAAAGCTTATGTTATTCAAGTTTACGTACTTTTCCCTTTTCTTTCTCTTTTTCAAAAAATAAAAGGTTTTAAGTTGTGACATGGTGTAAAAATGGGTTATACTTTCTAAATGTTAGCTTACATATATTACCATGTCATGATGCTCTTAAGAGTTTGGCTGCTTTTGATTTCGGCATTGATTTTGTTATGCTGCCTGTTAATAGTGGTTTGTGCATGTGCAGATTAAAATGAAATGGACTAAAGTTAAGTAAGCATTTTTTCACGAGAATGTCGGGTAGCAGCTTTATTGAGGGTCATGAAAAGCTAAGCTATAGTAATATTTGTGCGAAGAGAACCATTTGTCATCGGAAATAGGGAAGCAACTGATGTTTGTGTTCAAGATGTACTGCAGCTCGCTGTTGAATAAATGGTGGTTCTGTTTGAGAGGTTGAGAATCTACGAAAAGTAAGCCTAGAGTATGTGAATCTGTTACCCTTATGTAATGTTCAGTTCTAACACGCTTTTTTAGTGCACAATGTAGGTTTCGTAGCCTGGAGTATGTGAATCTGTTACTCTTCTGTGATGTTCAGTTTTAACACGTTTTTTTACTGCATAATGCAGGTACAATTACGATGGGTTTAGTTCATAGGTCAAGCAACTATTAACTGAAGTTTGTTAGTATTTGTACTTCTAATTGATTTTAATGCTGTTAAAAGCATATGTGATTAGAAATATAAATACTTACTTAACTTCTGTTAGAAAACCTGAGAGAGTTTAGCAACAGTACTGCTATCTTCAGTGTGTTGATTGACGATCTTACCTTATGTAGCTGTTGAAGGTAAATCCAATACTTCCCTTTCCATTTTTTATTTCTACCAAAGTCCCAGAGTACACACAAGTGATAATCAGTTCAAAATCAGTAAGTTCCATCCAGGAAACAAAACAGGTAATAATTCATGTATTATCTTTGATTACGGTGGATCTTAATCCTTCTTTGTGGTGATTTTTTAGTTATTAAACTCTCATATAATATAATGTATAATCATGAAGACGATGAGCACATTATGTATAATCACTAGCTTCTGGCCTCACCATGGAGTTTAATCCGCCAGGCAGTTTACTTGCATTAAAAAGACCTTTTTAGCTTCACGCAGATTATGCATAGGTTCTAATCTAAAACCTCTCTTCACACAGATTATAAATCCTCTCTTCCCATAGCTTCACACAGATTATAAAACCTCTCTTCTCCTAGCTTGATAAACCCCAAACCTAATCTAAAAGGAAACATGGTAAGACCTAGACGAGATCCAACTATAAAGGTGCTACCATATGTATCAAAGCTACAAGCACGTCATAGTAGGCAGTTTCGTAAACATAAAATCATAGGGAAGAGGAACCGAACTCAGCCTATAGTACCTGAAGAACAAGTCAGGTATAAAACAAATAGGAGCTTCGAAGAGAAAAACTTAGGCAAGCAAGACAGAAAAAGAACATTCTTTGTTCTACAGAGGTAAATACACTTCAGCTATTCACTTTAGAATAAGATATTTTTACAGCAAAACATTCCAGTTTAAGCTTTTTGGGTACATTGTTTGCAGAAACTGAATACACAGCTATCAGTGATCAAAGATTAATTGAATCAGATTCCGATGCTAGCTCCGGTGAAGATGAACCACTGGAATTTATGGAAGTGGAGCATTCTACAAGTAAGCACTACAAAATTATTTATTAAATTTCTAATTGAACTCTTTCTTGCTTTGCTGCTTATTGAATTTTGTCATCTCAACAGAATTGGATATTGTAAAATCTGATTTTGGTGCGCCAGCCCATACATGCAAGCATTGTGGTGCAATTGTTTGGTATCAGGAAATAACCATAAATTCCCCTGCAAGTGATCATGAGTTCAGTATATGTTGTTCAGGCGACAATGTTAAGCTTCCACTCCTCAATGATTGCCCAGAATATCTAAAGTTGTTGGATTATAATGGAGGACCACAATCTGCAAATTTTAGGAGGAATATTAGAGCATACAATTCTATGTTTGCTTTTACGCCCACGGGGGCTTAACAGTATCAATAAAAAAGGTGATCCACCCTATGCTTATAGAATTCAAGGTCAGAACCACCATAACTGGTTCATTGTTACCTGTTGGGGACAATCCAGCATTTGCTCAAATTTATTTTCTGTATACCTGTTGGGGACAAGCCAGCATCTGCTCAAATATACTTTAACATAATTATAGGTTTAAGTTATAATTAAAAAATAATTTACTGTGAATAAATAATATGTTTTTTTTTTATCTCAAATATCCGCTTCCCTCTTAAAAATTTAGAGGGTGGAGGGTAGTATTAGTATTGGAATTTTAATTGGACAAAGGCAAGTTAAATTAGTAAGAATTATTTGATTTAGTAGTAGAAGAAACCTTAATTACTGATTCTTTGGATAACATGAAGAGGGTTTACGAGGATGTTACAACAAGGGAATTAGGTTGGAGGAATTAAAAAAGTTGGTGAGAGGATACGGTGGTGTTGGTGGGATCTTTTTAAAAAAGTTTATTGGGAATTAGGTTGGAGGAATTAAAAAAGCTGGTGAGAGGATATGGTGGTGTTGGTGGGATCTTTTTAAAAAAGTTTATTGGGTTGATGTATCCTCTTAAGTACCTTTTTTCTTTAATGAATTTTTTTTTGATCGATTAAAAAAATAAATAATATAAATTTAAACATTACGGTAACGAGGCTGAACTTGAACATGAAGAAGATTTGGGATGATTTACAACTTACAAGGTTTTTAGTTGTTGTGAATCTTTTGTATCATGGAAATATCTAGTGGAATAATTTGTTACAAAGATATGGTATTTGTATCATGAAAATACCTAGTAGAATAATTTGTTACAAAGATATGGTATCGTGATGTATAGAATCTATCCCATGGTATAATTGGACCTTCATTAAGCTATGGTTTTTATGCATGTCATAATTTGGGGGAATGACAAAAGCCTGTCCACGGAAGAGCTTTCATTTATATTAAATGTCTGGGCGATTCGTTTTCGAGCCGACCGAATAATTGTTATTTTAGAAAAGAAGATTTTTATATAGATTTTCAAAGATATGAAGCTTTTGTATTTAATTGAAACGTTCCAAAACGTTCATTATTGCTCATGATTATTAAACGACTAAGAAGTTTAAGTTCATTATTGTTCATGATTCAAGCGTTGAATGTTTGTCACTAACATAGGAATGTCAGTTTCTTTCTACAGCTAACTCAAAAGGAGTCTTGATTAGAATTTTTTATACTTTAGATGTCAGTTTCTTTCTACAGCTAACTCAAAGGGAGTCTTGGTTAGAATTTTTTATACTTCAGATGGAACTTTGTTGCAAGAGGTATGTATTAGTTTACAAATAAACTTTTATTTTTCTTGCCATGAAAACTATATGGATTTTCTTTGCAATAGTTAATCATTGGATGGTAATTATTGTTAGTTATGCGTTGCAATTGTTAATTGAAGGCCTCCCCTAAGATGGGTGTGGAGCGAAGCTGCATCTCAGTGAACAGGTACTTACAATAAAAACACTCTAAGTATAATATTATTTAAACTTGCATAGTGGTTCGGTATGAATAAGATAATGCCTTGATGAATAGGATGGTGTTTGATCATTCATCAACGTTTGGAAAACTTTTCCAGCTTGGCTATTGTTGGAATAAATTTTGACTAGAGCATTATTCAAAGATTTGGTTAATGCTTTTAGTTACCATCGTAAAGGGTATACGAAGTAGATATATGCATCTAGAATTGGTCTTCCATTGTGGTTTAAATACTTTTGTCGCAAATTGTTTAGTAGGTAACTTAAAATTTCATTCATACTTTCGTAATATCTAAGTCTTTTTAAATTATGCATATACCATAGTTGGATTATCAAAAGGTATCAAATTTTCCTCATCATTAAAAATAATCGGATTAACATCTTTCTGCATGAATCCTCAAGCTAGATGTCCCATTCTTAGCCTGTGCAGAAAATTTATTTTTACAATGATTACATACTGTCTTAGGATCAAGCCTTGTAAAGTCCTTCACCCATACACCAGAAAATGCTCTTGAATTCTTGATGTCTGCAACTGGGGCTACATTTTCAGTTCTAATCTGAAGTGCAATTTGAGTTTCAGGTGTCCCAGTAGATTCAACTTGAGTTTCAGGTGTAGCTGCAGCTGTACTTGACATTTGGCTGGAAACAACTAAAGATTGACTTGATGAATCACCCATTAATCCCCCTAAGAAACAGCAAAAAACAACAAATATGAATCACAGTTCCACTTGAATTGATGCATATGAAATTAGGGCATTACACTATCAACACTAATAAATCCCCAATTTCAGATGAAATTAATTAAATTCAACAGTCATACTGTTGAAACATATTAACAAGCATTTCACAATCTTAGTTAATTAAATTTTAAACCAATATTTCATGATAGAAAATAAAATCTCCAAAAATCAGATGAACCCTAATTTTCAAATTCATGTTCCAATTACATGTGAAGCAAAATACGAAGCAAAATAAGGCTTGGGTTTGATATAATCATCCCAAAAAATAAGATGATTAAACTTATATAATCAAAACCCAAAATCTGACATACCTAGTTTGTATGTTGTATGTTGATTGTCGATGGTGAGGATTGAAGAAGAATAAGAAGTTGTTGGTGATGATTGATAAGATAATGGATGGTCATGGTCTGAATCAAAGAAGAGTCATAAGACCTGAAATCATGAATCTCCTGATGGAAGTGAATCAGTGATTGTTAAGAATAAATAGTTGTTGTCGATGGTGAGGATTGAAGAAGAAGAAGAAGTTGTTGGTGATGAGTCTGGTGACTTATAAGGTTGTTGGTGGTGATGACTGAAGTCTGAAATCATGAATCGCATAGAGCGGCGTCGACTCGAGAGGAAGATGAAGAACAAAAGATTTAGAAATGAGATAAAATAGAAACTTCTAGTTTTAGTTTAGGGTATAAACGTTTAGATGGAGGGCTAGGATGAAACATAATCAATGGCCAAGAAAATTCGGTTTATACGGGCGGGTTTAGTCGGTTTTTATAATAAACCCGTGAACCGAACCATCATGAACGGTTATTTATTTTGAAAACCATATACCAATCACAACGGGCGGGTTCAGTTTAAAAACCCGCGGTTTTGGCAGTTTCGGTCGGTTTCGGTTTTTTGGGTCGGTTCCTGTGCAACCCTAGTTTTATACATTTAAGCCAATCCAAGTCCGACTTAAAGATCAAGAAACAGGCGAAGCTTTCCAAGATCAAACCAAACAAGGAATCGATCTCGGTAGGATATAACTTGGTCAAGTGTTTTTTGATTTATCCCTCCCTCTCTAGCTCTCTCTACTCTCTAGATTTATGTTTATGTACACAATTAAAAGACGAAGAGTGCTACTAAAATTTTATATAAACAGAATAAAAGTTGTAGCAATAACTTAACTATATACTAACTCCTTTGGAGTGATAATATCTTTTTTTCCAGAGACTGACAAGTAATAATTACTAGGTATAATCCCGGTCTATAGTTGGATCTCAATATTTTTGTGGTAACCGGTTTTTAAGGTTGGCCGAGACCTACGATCCAGATTTGAATAAGTTAAAAATTAGGTTAAACTATGAAATGTAGTTTCTTCCATTTTTAGGATTATATGGGGTTTATTGCCCCGGCGTAGTTAGGTTAAATTTAACTTTGGTCGGACCTTGAAATCACTAAACCAAATTTTGGTTTTAGCAACAAAAATTCATAACGGCTTAGCTGCCGTTGCGAATTTGCAACAAAAACATGCCATTACAAAAATTTCGCAATGACCTCTGGTGTTATAATTTTCGTAACTGCACTTAGTTGTTGCAATTCGCAACGGCTAACAATTGACATGTGTAATTCAGTTGTGTGCGTGGCAACACTTGAGTGTGTTGTAATAAATACATTTCCGCCCAAAATTTTGAAATGTTTTGAATCTGAAAGATTATTTCGCCCCTATATGGGGGTAGTTTCCTAACCCTAACTCTCCTACTTATCTTCTTCTACTTCACTTTTCTCTGTCTCGATTAAGCCTCTGGTAAGTCTCTAGAACCCCCAAAACTTCTATCTTTTTGTCGTCGTCGTCGAAGAAGAATTCTTAACATCCACATATTAGTTACATTTTCCCACATATTATAATGAGATTTTTGATTCATTATATTTTCGCTATGAAACTTGCTGATCGTGAGAAATTTAAATTGATATTTAGGTTTGGGTGTAGTCTTTCGTTTTCTATTTTGCTATGAAACGACAACATTACTGTTGCGACAAAAAATACAACACCGTGTTTCTCAACCGCTGGCTGTCGTTGCAAGCCTGATTTGTAATGGTAGAGAACCATTACTAAACCTTAAATTTAGTATAGTGGATAATCTCTGTCAGATAACTTTTGTGGTTATCCAATATAAGACTTGTTAATTCAATTTGTTATGGATTTTATATGATTTTGAACACTACAACAAAACTTGGCTTTAACAACTATTTTCTTACCAATTATAGTTGGTGAAACTCTTTAACAACCATTTCTTGCAGCGAAAAACAAACTTGTATGCCAGAAACCTCTAGCCACCAGTTTTCAACAACTATGGTTGGTGGAACTCTTTAGCAACGTTTCTTTGGCAGCTAAAAGTATCATACATGCAGCTACTAGCTTTCAGCGACCATAATTTAGCAACTCAAAACTACATTAGAATCTATATACTCCCAGCCACTAGTTGTAGCCACCAAGTTGATATATGGTAGACACCTCTACCAACTTTTAGATAGTTGGTGCTGCTAATAGTGTTCAACCACTGGGATTTCACAACTGAAACGTATACTAGAAGCTATATACTTTTAGCTTCTATGTTAATCCACCAAAATAATATGTTAGTAGACACCTATACTAAATATCTAATTTTTTGGCGTTGGTAGTAGTGTTCGTCCACTTTGGTTTGACAATGATAAAGTATATTAGAAGCTAAATGCTTTTAGCCACTACAGTTTCCCACCAAATAATTTGTTGTTGGACACCTATACCAACCAACAAAACATTGGTATGGTTGTTAGTCTTCGTCACCATGGTATGTCAACTAAAAATTACACCAATAACTAAATACTTCTACCCACTACAGTTAGCCAATGAAACAATCTATCAGTAGACATATATACCACCCACTAAATCTTTGGCATGGCCATTAAACTCCACCATGATCAAAATATACATACTAGATAATCTTTCATTCAAGCATAATTTTTAAGTACCTAATTATACATTTCCTCTATACAAAGTAGAGATGTTGTTTGTGGGAAAAAAATGAATTGAAGGTTCTTTTAGGAAAATTGGGTGAGTAGGTAAAAATTCACTAATCCTTAAAACACTTGTGTTGTTAAAGCACTTTAGATTTGAGAGATCAATCTGTACAATCCTGGTCTAAACCAAGCAATGGTTGTTCCAGTATGGATTCAGTCGCAAAATGAGAAGGAGAAGGGTTGTTCTTAAGGAGGGAAGCGAGAGAAGAATGAGGTCAGAGTGGATAGCTATGAACAATTGGATATCCGAGTTCTTTAGTGTTCAACTAGGAAATTCAGAGTTGCTATGTTGTTCTGTTGTTAAGAATTCATGTTCTGTTCAATTTGTTGAACATCTGTTTATATCATAACTATTGTAACCATTCAACTTCTTTTCTGGAAGGAACTGTCGATGGTTGAGTAGTAGTGAACTGGAGTAGGTGTTGACAACTTCTCTCCACTTCGATTAAGGTTGAATAGTCAGTTACTCAACCTCTCCTCTACTCAACTGCTATCGACCTTTCCAGAACTTCTCTTTATTGGGCGTACCGCTGCACCACATGTCGTAGAACGCTAGACCAAAAGCCTAATTAATATCCCCTCATTTGTGACATTTGATGTCTCGTGTAATATTGTAGTATTAAACAATACTATTGTTAAGTCAACTGAGACCTACTCAATGAGTCTCTTGACTAAGGACTTGCTTGACTAGCTGATGAGTCTAGCAGAATAAAATAAGTGTGTCCTGCTTGACTAACTGAGGAGTCTAGCAGGCTAAAATAAAATAAGTGAGTATTTATTTGTGAATATAAAATAGTGTATCAATTTTGCATTGATAAGAGTATGCAACTGGGTATGAAAATTGTAGTGAGGCTTCTATTTAGAAATATTCGTGAGAAACCTAGTATAGTTTTAGGATTTTACCCAAAACCCTAACCTTATTCTCGTGAGAAGAAGAGGAGGATTTGTTAAACCTTGATTCATTCATGTGAGAATAAGAGGGAGAATCCCTCAAAGTTGATTTCACGTGAAGTAGAGGAGGAGACCAAACTTTGGTCTCTACGTGAATAAAATAGAGGAGGGACACAACTTGTCCTCCCACGTGAATAAGAGGAGGGGGGCGTCATCTTGCTCCTTATGTGAGAAAAAAAATAGAAGAGAGGCGTCAAGTCTGTCCTCTCACGTGAAATAGAGGAGAAAAGGGACGCAACTTGTCCTCTTACGTGGAAATAGAAGAAGTGGCGCACATGAAAAATAAAGAGGGAGAAGACTAGTTTTGGTTCTCACATGAGAGTCTCATATTATATAAGAACCAGAACACCCATGTTTTACTCTTTGTACTCAGCCTCACACAATAAGGGTAAAAGAAGGCTTAGTTGCTTGACTAGGATACACACTAGAAGCAAGAGAGGTAAAGGTGTCTCCCTCTCTTTAAAAATTAGGGTTTGAGAAAATTTAGCAAGAAGGCTAGCATTTCTCATAATTTTTTAGAGAGGAGCATGATATCCATGCTCGGTGTTGAGTAGGCGTAGAAGTCTTATGTCAAGAAGCAGTACGCGTGAATAGAAGAGTTAGAGAGCTATAGAGCCAGTCGTGTAAAAAAAATTAGGGTTTGAGATTTTTGTCACATTTTTACAATATTTATAAGTGTTGCAAACCGTTGTTCTTTTCAAACCTTGATTAAATTTAAAAGACACTTTTTGTCACGTTTTTGCAACTTTTGTAAGTGTTACGCATTTATTTTCGAACCCGAATCAGGGTTTAGACATTTTGACACACCTTTTGTAACGTTTTAGGTGTTGCGATTTTTATTTTTAAATCCCAATTAGGGTTTAGGAAATTTGAAACGCTTTTGACACGTTTATGAGTGTTGCGAAGTGTTTTAAAATCCTTTTTTCAAATTCTTTTACTCGTTTTGCATTGGTTGTCTCTTTAAGCAAAGGATCAATGCAGCTGGATAGGATTTTAGCTAGTAGAAGTTATTAAGTCATTTTTTTTAATTTGAGCACATCTGTGGTACTTTATTTAATTAAATAAATATGTATTATTTTAATAGTTTAATATTGTTCAATTTGAACATAATATTAACGTAAGTAATTTGGGGATTCAACTGTGAAATATAACACCCGAAAATAATACTCAAATTGCTCTATATTAGTGTGTAGTACATCTAGGAGCCTAAGAGATTTTATTTAAAAGTCATAGAACATTTGAGAAACTTGTCGTGTGCCCAGAAGTTCTAATGATTTTGTGTAATGATGATTATTGATTAAATTCATCAATCTAATCATATATGTTGGCCAGACATATAGAGAGAGGTCAGGGATATGCGCCTGATATAGAGTAGGGATAAACGTCTACCCGAGAATTATTTTTCAGAATTTTAATAGTTCAGTATTTCTCAGACAAGAGTCTTGAGAGATGATTTACTAATTTATCTTTGTCAAAAATCCACCATCTACAAATCTATAATTTGTATTTTGCTTGCTATATACGTACTCGCATGGATTCAACCGGGGAACCTTAGTTTAATTTGGTACCAGTTATTCCAAAATTAAGGGTTGGCACCTTGGACAACAGTTGATCGTCAACAACTGCCCTTCACTTAGCTGGTTTTTATTTAATTATTTATAGTTGATTTTTCTAATAATTATTTAACTAACTTACCATATTTACCTTTTCTTATTCATCAAACCATTACAAAAAAATATATTTATCTTCATTAATTTGATCGAGACCACCCCAATATTGACTTGGTCTGTGTCTCGTATTTGTCTCGTGTTTCTTCATATAAGGGATGGTAAAGGGAACAACCTTTGGGTATTTAATTGTAAATGCATGTACTTATAATTCGAGTTTGTGGAAGCCTTCTTATATTACCCTTCAAAGTTTAATTGTGTTTCCAACAATACATAGGAATTTGGTAAATATTTTTCTAGATATATGATTTTGGCAGAGTTAAGCAACAAAAAGGACTATTAACATATATATACCTTAAAGTAATAATATCGCTATTATGTTAAAGTTAATCTGATGAGCTAGAAAACAAGAAAAGTCGATGTATAGATTCTGAGTGAAATTGAGTGAGGTCGAGCGATATTGGGTAAAATTGATGAAAAGCGGGTAAAATTTAGTAAGATCGATGGACATTTAGTGAAATCGATGAATGTCGGGTGAAATTAGTGGATATCAAGAATTTTTGAATGACGGCTGTTGAAACTGATAGAGATTATATGATATTGATGGGCATTGTCTTATTGGCTATATTTCCCATTGGCCTAATAAATAACATACAGGTCCTGGTTGATATATTTTGTGTGAATTAGGTGATTAAATTTAATACAGAGATTTAGTTTCTGAGAGAGAAAGAGGTGAGGGAATGAGAGTAATGTTGAATGATATTAGATGCAATTGATAGATAACATGTGAGATCGATAAATATTGAGGTTAATTGAATGATATTGAAGGGCGTGTAGCAAAATTTATAGAAAACGAGAGAAGTTGAGTAATGCCGAGGGATATTGGGTGAAACTAGTGAATTTGGATCGAGGGATTGGGTGAAATTAATCTAAAGATACTAGCGTGAACCAAAATCTACGTTGGAACTCTATATCCGCTTCATAACCTCTCAGACTAATCGAAATCTACTTAAGAACTATAAATCTACTAAGTTGAATAAAATCTACTTCATTGATCTCTCTGATTAAACAAAATCTACATCAGAACACTAAATATATTCATTAGTACTCAAACTAACTGAAATCTACATAGGAACTCTAAATCTACTAGCATGAAGCAAAACGTATATCATTGACCTCTCTGATTAATCTAAATCTTCATCAGAACTCCAAATATGCTTCATGAATTCGTCGACTAATCAAAATATACATAGGAACTCTAACTCTACCAATGTGAACCAAAATCTACTTTATCACCTCTCAAATTAATCAAAATCTACATTAGAACTCAAATTTACTAGTGCGAACAAAAATCTACTTCATTGACCTCTCTGATTAATCAAAATATTTATGATCTCTCAAACTAATCAATATCTACATTGAAACTCTATGTATACTAACATATATCAAAATATACTCCATTGACCTCTCAGACAAACTAAAATCTACATTGGAACTCTAAATCTACGAATGTGAACTATACTATGTTTCATGACCTCTTAGACTAATCGAAATCTACATAGGAACTTTAAATCTACTAGGGTAAAACAAAATCTACTTTGTTGATTTTTCTACTAACCAAAATATAAATCAGAACTCCAAATCTACTTATTTGAACCAAAATCTACTCCATGACCACTCTAACTGATTGGAGTCAAGATTGGAACTCTAAGTCAACCAATGTGAACCAAAATCGGCTTCATGACCTCTCAGACTAATCAAAATTTACACAGGAACTTTGAATCTACTAGTGTGAACCAAAATCTACTTCGTTCACCTCTATGACTAATTAAAATCTAGATTAGAAATCTAGATCTACCAATGCGAACCAAAATTTGTTTCATGACCTTTCATACTAATCGAACTCGAGGCAAGAGTTCTAAGTTTACTAGTGTGAATCAACAAAGGGATTTCATATATACGGAAATAAATAAACGATTCTCTGATTTAATTCTCATTCTTTCGATTCATTCTCATTTATATACATGCATTATTCAGATTTGTGTCTAGTCGAAAATCGAGATTAATTATATGATTCATTCCTCTTCTGGTCTAGTCAACAACTAATTTTAATATGAGTTATCTATACGGTTTCCACACACCTGTCTTAATCCATGTGAAAATGCCAAACCAAATATTTGTCGTCCAAAAAAATTCATAATCCGTATGACCTTGAACCAACATCTACCACACAATTTTTCTCTCAAAACCCTAAAATGTTTTCTCTCACTTAACTCCCCCCCCCCCCCCCCCCAAGATCTCCGCCAAATTTAGCGTTTTACTTTTTAAGTTCTAAAGAAAGTGAAAACTAAGATTTCAAACCAAAATGTTTTGGCGGTACACAAAATCCAAGGCGCCAAACGCCAATTTCCTATTATGACGGAAAATTTGCCTCAAATTTGTTTGTTTTAGATCATTGACAAGTGGTAATCATCTAACGGGTTAACATTGTAAAAAGAAAAAAATTATGTTTATTAAATCCTCTTTAAAAAAAAAGATCGAATAAAATCTAGGGTATAAAATCGATAAATTCTAGGTCATAAAATATTTTCCGGGAATTAGAAAGTCAGTCTCGTACCCAAAAACATGTTAGTTTAACTAGGGTTTCATACATGAATTAGTGTAGTATACACATAAGAAAAGAATGTAAATCCATTACCATATTGTTTTTCCTAAAGCCATGTACCTATAAAAAATAGTGTCGTATGGTGCACCAAGTCACAAAATAGAGTATCCATTATCATTTGAGACGTAGTACTAAGCTAACCATTATATTTCCACAAACCAATCAAATTGGGGTCGAAGGTAAGAATCATTCAAAATAAGTTGGAATCCTCACTGGATCTCTAAAGATACAACTTCTTGTCATATTCTGCTTCATAATAAGTCGTAATCTTCACCAGAACTCCAAATATACCACTTCTTGTCATATTCTGCTTAAGAATAAGTCGAAGTCCTCACCAGGACTCTAAAGATACCACGTTTTGTCATATTCTGCTTTAAAATAAGTCGACTTCTTCACAGAAACTCTAAAGATACCACTCTTGTTATCTTCTGATTAATAACCTTTTTCACTAAGTTGTAATCTTCATAGGAACTCCAAACCTACGGATGTTCCTCATATTATCTTAACTGACTTCTTCGTTTAATTTAAAATCTTCACCTGAAACCTAAACCTACCGATGTTCGTCATATTATCCTTAATGGTCACTTACCCTAAGTCGGAATCTCCACAAAAAACCCTAAATATTCCATCATTGGACTTCAAAACTTTGTCTAGTCGGAAATCAAGGAAAATTCTCAAATTCATTTCTCATTTTTCGGATTCATTTTTATATATTCGAATTTACGTATAATCGAATATCGATACAATATCCGAAATTATTCTAATTTATATAATATTCTATGGACTTTTATCATTCGAAGATTGATTAATAAACCGAATGCACGAGTTTGTTTTAACACAAAAAGGACCATACATGCTTCTCACACGCTTTACTCAATCCGTATGAGTATCCCAAAAAGTTTTTCCACCATCCAAAAATTTCCGTATACCGTATGACCATCTATATCTACCGTTTAAGAAATCTATACAAAAGCCAAAGTTTATTTTTTCACTTCACTTTCCAAATTCCCTCTCTCTATTTTTTTTCGTTTTTCTCTCTAACCCTACCTCACCGCTGCCACCTTCCCTCACCACCATTGAATCACTCTCTCGATCTTACTCTTTCTATGCAAGAGAACAAGGTATAACAAACGTTGCCACGAGCTTAACCTTTTCCTACGAGTTTGCTCACTTCTTCTGTTCAAGTTCCAATTTCTTTTTGCTGATCCTTTGTTTATTTTTTCAGGTTTCGGACAAGCAAATCTGCTAGATATCTTAATCTTTTCTCTGGTTTTTCTCTTGATTTCACATCTAAGATGAGTTTTTTTTCCCTTTTCTCTTCAGATCACTTTTCCGTTTCGGTGGATATATATGTTTTACTATAAGAAATTTGATTATTGGTTTTGGATGATTGAAACATGACACTGAAGAGAGGAGAAAGTCGTGAACATCTAACTGATATTAGATCTATGGATTAGCCCATTAGGTTTTTTAATGGGTTCACAAAGTTTTAAATTAGGGTTTAATACTAAGTATAACTTGCTGGAACTAAGCTTGCTCAAAGAAATCTGAAGAAGATGATCTTGAAGAAATCAACAGAAGATGATGAAGAATGAGAATTCAAATTCAGATTCAGAGAACTTCGAATATTTTTTCCCTCCTTGGTGGTTATAATTCTTCTTCTGGTATTCCCTCCTTCTTTATGCCCTAATTTCTTCATTTCTCAATTC
This sequence comes from Papaver californicum, assembly GCA_023531435.1. Taxonomy (NCBI): domain Eukaryota; kingdom Viridiplantae; phylum Streptophyta; class Magnoliopsida; order Ranunculales; family Papaveraceae; genus Papaver; species Papaver californicum. The sequence goes on along the minus strand of JAJJMC010021751.1, from coordinate 1,183,484 downwards.
TTAACACTCAATGATTCTTCGTTATTTAGGAATTTGTTTCTTCTTATATTTGCTCAAAGTTTGATTCTTGTGTCCTTCATTTTTGTTGGGTTTTTATGGATAATAGTAATCCCCTTCACATTTTCAGTTCTGTTGTCTGTTGAATCTTATTATTGTTCATATTTTTGTCAGTATAAGTAAAGTTTTCTTTGGTTTTCACTAGGGTTTTGTGAAATTTTTGTTGTAGATGAGATTTCACGAGAAAATATGACTGGGTTTGTCCTAATTTTCTAACTCGTTGCAATTGCTAAACCCATAATGGGATAGAGAGACAACTTTAACAAGTGTTGTTGCTAATAACCATGTTTCTGAATCATTAAGGACATAACAGTTTAAACTTTATTCTTAATAGTGCATTTAATTATTTTGATGTTAACTCTAATATCATCCACATTTAATTAATTGGCTTTTATAGCTTTTAGGATGTTAATATGGTTTATGTATGTTGAGTGTGAATTATTTTGAGTTTTTGGGGTATTAGATGGGTATTTTGTTTGAAAAAATAGTAGTGGTTTGGATTATGGGTGAAAAAATTCTCGAGTGATTTGTTCTTACTTGTTTGATTTTGTGGATTTTGTAGGTTACGTATTATTTCAGTGATGCAAATTTGGCGAAGACTTCGAAGCTTGTAAGTGGTTACCCCTTAATATGTTTCCACTCTTTCCAACTCTAATTCTTCTTCCTTGGGGTCTGTCTGGTTTCAAGAAAGGTACTGAACTTTATTTTGCCTTTTTAATTCTAATCTCTGTTATTTCGCATGGCATCAGTGGCCATTTATTGTGGACCTAAGAAAAAATCTTTAACTAATTTCATGGATCATATTAGTTCTACATAAGACAGAATCCAGTATGTTAATGCCCTCAACTGTTTGAACCTCATACTAAGTATTAATTTAAGATGATTCTTGTATATCTGTATACATGACTTGCTAATACATCAACCTTGGGATGTTGATCTTGTCTGCAGGAGTTGATGGGTTCTTTGGGAACATTGGAAGTTTCAAGCAGCAAAGCTCAAATAACAGAAGTATCAAAATGTGTAGGCGATGTGAGTTTTTCTTACTTCATAGTCAGATGTATATGATTCAGTATTTATATTCATATATTGCTGATTTAAATTGGAAGGAAGACACGCCAGGGTCCTACTTTTTGCCGATAAGCTACCGCCTTGTTATGTTGGTTTTTGAGATCTGTGGCAATTTTTGATGCCATGTTACTTCTTTGGCATACATATCAAGATTCTTTAATGATTAGGCATTATTGACATACATATCAAGATTCTTTTCCATATGCTCCATTCTTTTGAGTATGAATTAGGCGTTGAGTGCCTGCCCGCATGTATTTAGAAGTTTTCTTTTGTTTTTTTGAAGTTTTATATACTTCGTCACAGTATCTATTGTTTTCTTATCTGCATGTTGCACCCCGGTATTCTCTGAAATATGCGATGACGAAAAAAACCCAATGCGTGCTCATGCTAAATTTGTGTTGTTTAGTGTTGCAGGTTCGCTTAGTTTCTTCAACAACTTATTTGTGTCAAAATAACGACCACATTTACTTATTGTCTTAGAGAGTAGTGTTAATCATTTCTTACTCAGTTCATTGTTCAGGTTCTTTCAACGTCATGGTTCTAGTTTGATTTGATTTTATATCAAATGCACAAGTATCAATAGATCAGTTCAAAATGGCTAATGATGATAAATTTTATATCTTAACGGATTTCAGTGAGATTTTATCAATGATATGGATGTTACACACACTGAAGCCTAAATGATTTCTTATGGAAGATTTCGAAATGTTTTTTTTTTTTTTTTTTGCTAAGAAGATTTGGAAATGGTTGCTGCTTGTTCTTGTTCTTCTTTTTAATATCTTTCATGGTAGAAACTTGTTTTGACATTAGGGTTTGGTTATTAAAGTTCAAGTTCAAGTTCATGGTTGTATTTGTTTTTTTCGTTAGGGTTTTGGCGTAGTTGCTTGCTGTATAAGAGTACTTATAAACGCCTGCGTGTTGTAGGGTAGCAGGTAGAACTTGTGCATCTATGATCATTTTTAGGTAGTAGGTAGATCTTGTACGTAAAAATAAAGGTTCAATTTTTTATGAGCCTGATGACATTAGTTTTTGTAATTCTTGTATGCATGAAAGTTGGTAGTAGGTTAGTTATCTTTGTAGTTACTTCTTTTCCTGCTGATGGGTCTCATTCTTTTATCGCCACACCTGTAGGTATTATTTCTGTTTTAGCCGTGGTTTTGGTTGGATAATTTATCAGGTATTAAAGCATTTGATGAAAGGGAAGGATTAAGCATTTGATTAAAGGGAAGGATTTGAAATAGCATGGAATAGAAATACGAAAATCCTAGAGTGTCTTTACTTGGAAAGTTCATGATACAGGTTTTTATTTTGGGATGTAAAAGTTTTTTGGGGTCTCATATTGGGTTGTAAAGTTTTTTGGAGTATTATTTTGGGATATAAAGTTTGGATGTTATGAAAGGCTGACAATATTTTGGATATTAATCCCAATTAATGGAATTTGCTTTTGTTATCATATAGGTTCTTTAATCTAGTGCCAACTGTTATGTAACTAAATTTGTAGTGGGCTGAGGTTTTAAGCAGCAGAGTTGCCAGTGGTTTAAGCCTTCAGTCAACGCAAAAATTATAGAGGCTTGAACCCTTCATTAGCAGAATCTTTATTGTTTAAACCCTTAGCTGACTACACCAACAATACCTTAAAAAACTAGATTCAGTCGTTTAAGCCTTCAGTAAACGAAACAATTATAGAGGCTTGAACCCTTTATCAGCAGAGTCTCCATTGGTTAAACCCTTATCCAGCTACACCAAACAACTAGATCATATGTGGGTGGAGCTTTTCACCAACGTAGACCTGATACCTCATTAACCAAAAAGTATCAACCAAAAAGCTGGCGACTATAAATCTTAATCAACCAAAATATTGTTGGAAAACGTTTTCACCAACTCAACTATCAACTGTTAACTTGTTGGAAAACACCTTAACTAACCGCACAACAACAGCTGGAATTCTTTTACAAAAGCTTAAATTCTTGAGCAACTAAAACTTAGTGGAGGAAACTCTTTAACCATCGGAACATTAAGTGACTACAATTCTTAGCCAACAGCTTCAACAACTCAAATCCAGTGGGTTCCATTCTCTAGCAATTGACATTATTTTATAGTTGGCTTCCTCTACTAACAATATATCAGCCTTCAACAACCAATATTCTTGTGGGTTAAGTTTTTCAGCAACTAGTGCTTATATGCTCCACCAACGGTGGTCGTGCAATTACCGAAAATTTGTGCCAGCTAAAACTCTTAGTGCTTCACAATTGTTGCAAGACGTTTATACCAACATTTATGTTGGAAAAGGTCTCTAACCTCATAGTCTTTAGCAGCGAGACGTTTTCGTTGCTATTTAATTGCCAGAGGTCTCCAGACACTGAAACACGCCCTGTAGCAACTCTTTTGGTTTACTTGGTAAAGCTCATTTTTCTTGTAGTGGAGGTTTAGTTTCTACGATAAATTGATGAAATTAGTGCATAATTAGAATGCGGATATGAAGCAGGAATGCATCAGGTCACATATGACATAACAATTGAAAACTAAAAAGATTAATCCATGATTGATGCCAGTCATAGTTAATATTGATCACCTTGAAAGTACGAGGGTAGAAAATCTTGTTTTTGAGTTTGGAGGAAGAATTTCAGACTTCTTCTCGGGGCTTTCATTTCCTTCTGCTTTCTTCTTCTTCCACTTATAGATCCCTGATAACAATCAACAGATCCATATGATTTTCATCCTCCACCAGTAATAGTATCCATCATTTCTCAAACTCTTCTTCCACTTATAGATCCCTGATAACAATCAACAGATCCATATGATTTTCATCCTCCACCAGTAATAGTATCCATCATTTCTCAAACTCTTAAACTATTCATGTTCATGGTTTGATAAAGATGAAACTACTTCTTTCCATTTCAACCTTGGTTCTTTTTTTATTCTTCTACTAGGTATCACCCCGGCCTGCGGCCGGGGCTCAACCCCCACTTTTTTTGTCCTATGATTTTATTTTTTTTTAACGCGGTATAAAATGCTCGGTTGATTAGTTTATCTTCTTTTGATTTATCTTATATATATATATATATATATATATATATATATATGAGTTTTTGCTTTGCAGTTTTCATCATAATTTATCCAAGTCTTTAATTATGTAGCCTCAGTCCGCAAATAAGCTCCGGTCCACTATTGCGTTGGAATAAGAAAATGTAGTTGAAGCGGAAAAAATAAAAATAACGAATAAAAACAACGTTAACACAAAATATGAAACCCATGAACACAAAGAGGTGTGATGAACATAATGGGGCAGAACATAACATCACATATTTGACACGTCTTAAGTGTACATATTTTATTTGTTTTTATCAATACCACAAAATCAAACATTTGTAAAAATCTTTAGAACATAACCTTAATAATCAATGAAACAAAAGATTTTTAATGCATTACGGATTATATACAATAGATAACTTATATCACTTCTATACACTACATAGACAGAAAAAAAACCACCTTCCCTTATCTATTTATGTTGTCTTTTAAAAAAGTAATTATTACTTAATAATGAATATATATTAATTTTTTTTTACGTTTGAATGCAGTTACATTAATATCATGTCGAATCAAAATAATAAAGCATCGTTGAAATTGTTTATATCGTATATAATATTTTTCGCAGACAATTTTAACCAAATATGTTCATCAAATTGATATAATATTTTTTTAGTATTTGACGAATGTATTTTTACCACAACTAAACATCATGTGATTAAAATGTCTATCTAACTACTTGGAAGTATTTCATGAAATACATCGCGATTTGAAGAAACAGTGTAAAATTGTTGTCGTCTATCACGTTCAATCAAAATAGGAAAGCAGTAATATATCTTGATTAAAAAACAACATGAAAGGAATCATAAAGTTTCATGTAAAACATAGCATACCTTTTAACCCTAATTGACTTCTGCTAGTCATTTAACCGAAAACCAAATTTATATGTCTTTGAATTGCGCACAACTTCCTATCTTCTTTCTTCAGTTTTATATACTATAAGACCTTCTTTCCATATTTTCATTCTTTCTCGATCCCAAATTATATCCATGTTTACATTGTATTTTGTTGTAGATGTTCTTTGAAAGATAACATTCCACGTTCTTGTCTTGTTTTTATTTTTTGTTCACCTTCGTAATAATATTTCCCAAATTCTTCTATTTGCTCTTCAGATCCATGATTTTGGAAAAAACTCCTATTTTTATTCTCTCTATATATTTGTTATGTTACTTGTTTTCCTAGGAATAAAATCACTTCTCTATCTATTTATTTTAGTATTTTCTTCTTCAAAACACTATTTGGAAAATATAAAATGTTTAGTTTTTTAACGATGAAAAGATATTTCTTTAGATCTTTTGCATCAGGCCCCTCGTTAGACTCTAAATCTTCTTTGAAATTTTTTCTCAATATATAAGCTTCAAGCATTTTACTGGTTCTCACATTGTTGTTCTCCTAGACTTTCCTCTTTCTTCTTGCGCTAGTGCGCTTCCCTTTCCTGGTGTGCTCTCTGGGAAGATGATCGGTATCGCTGACAAGTCGAACGTAAATCATATATACTACATTATTACAAATGGATATCAATTACGCACACTAAATAATATATATATATATATATAAGCCACAAAATCATACTTTAGCCCTGAGAGATGAGACATGTAAATTTGGATGCTCATCTCCTGTAAAAATACGTGTATTGGAATACATTCATGATGTCCATTACCGTCAGTGAGTTGTTGCTCCCTGTCTTTCTCGAGACGTACCTTCTCCTGGCGTTCTTTCTGGGAAGATGATCTGGATCCCTGGAAAATCAAACAGTGTTCAATGTATTTATAACAAACTACTAATGATTACAATCAACATAATCATGCAAAATATCTCAAAGGATAATATTCAGGAAGAAAATATAACAAAGGTAAGCTATCAACATAATATTGTTGGTTTATACAAACTTTTTTTTATGGCGACCTGTGATTCGTATACTTGAGTATATACGTAATTCCAACTGAATTTGGAAATTTTCTAGGGTTAGAAAACTTTGTAGAGTGATCGATACATTTATGATTTTTTGGGTATTTTGGATTCAGCGTGTCCAGTTGGTCTTAATTTATTTTTGGAAATAATATTTCAACAATTTTGTAATCAGACTATTTTTGTTATGTACGTGTATTATTGTGAACATTGCTTTTCCACCTCACTAAGTCAGATTTGCAGTTGGAATCACTGATCCTGTAACTTGATCTTACTCATGGAAATTGAGCAAATTTCACAAAATCCATACGATAAAAATTTACCCAGAGATAAATATTTTGCTTGTGCTGGTTGGAGCTAGTAGGTGGAGGTGGACTGATTTGCGACTGGTGGTCTAAGTTGTCGGATCACACCTGAACCTACGTAACATAGTTGTTAAAAAAAACTATTCCATAGTGTGGTGATAAATGTTGCCATCATACATTGGACACCATGGTAAACATGAGAACATTGTCCTATGATAAACTGTCAAAGAACTGATTGGCTCTGTAATAAGCACCACCCGAAAAACCCAAAAAAGGTTACTTGATTTTCTATAAACATCATTATTACAAATACTGCACTTCAGGTTTCCAAGGAAGAACACCAATAGTCCTTAAAAAAGATAAACATAGATTTATAATACACTAAATATGCCAAATAAATTCATAGAACAATAACCCAAAATATTCTACGTGATCAAAATATTTAAAACAATGTAAATGAACCTTAATTTATAAGCTAGTACTAAAAAGAGTGATCGAATCTTATGAGAATCCCCTTTTGAAAGAAATAACTATAGCTAAACCAATCCATTATTTCTTCAGATTAGTTTTTAAAAAATCTTTGGCTGCTTAATCTTCATCATCGAAGTCTTTTTTTTTCCAGTCTGCGCCGAACTTTTTTGACTGGTGTGTTTGGATGCTTTAATTCCTTGTCGTTACTTAATGCACATTTTCTACCCCTCTTAGATGTCTCCTTGTCCTTACCTTTGGTAGTATGTGGAACACTCCTTTTGTGACATGGACCCTGTAGAAAAAGATAGTTTTATATGTAAACACTGATTTACTTGAAAAAGAAAAAGTGCATTTGAATACCAATCACCGACAAAGCTACATGGTATTCTGTCTCCGCATATGAATCCTCTAATACCTTCTGACCTGAAGACTTTTTGGACCGTAAAATTGTCATATTGGTTGGTTATATTATACTCCTGGATTACCGATTTGAAAACAAAAGTGTGGTCTTTGATTTGGTTGAACAACCTGTGTGCCTTTTATCCCTTGTTAATCTGTATTTTGGAAATAAATAATATGGTGAGCATGAGTTCACAGTACATCTATCTATAATCAAGTTAATTTTCCATACTAATACGTCATTGCGTACCTCATTAAATTGTTCCAGGTAATCTACATGCTCTTTGGTAGTGCATTTAATCAAAATTTCTATTGTCTTTCCCATCACCGTGAATACTACAGTATCTTTGTTATCTTTTATATCCAAATTAAATCTGTATCTATGTATATTCTAAGGCGTTAATAAGTCTCAATTGATTGTATATTCATTTATTAAAAACGTTATTCATTCTCACCATGGTATATCCTTTTCAATTTTTTTTTTGCACTTGCTACACCAAGGTTTCTCATCTTTGTCGTACTCAGCCTTTTTACTACATTTGTTGCATGCCATGTAGTACCACTCTCTGTTCTCAACCAAGCTCAGTATCGTGGCCTCATAGGTGAATGTTTTACCCTTTTATTTATTCGAAGCACCACAAATTTAGATATATTTTATTCTAGCAAGTAGATAAAATCAATCAAATACACGCTTACCATATTCGCATTGTATTGTATCATGTCAGTTGCTTCCTATATAGTCTTTCTATATTTTGTTGGGGTCATCCGGTTGTGGCAAGGAAATTATTGTTATTTCATTGTATCCTGATTTAAGCCTGCATAAATTAATTTTGCATTTTTAGTACGTAATGAAATTCACATAGTCTATCTTCTATTATGCACACTTATTTTTTCTTGAAATCATTGACCTCTGGTATATCCATATTGATCGACATTCTAGATGCAACGGTCATAGCTAATGCAAGTGTGCCCGTTGTAAGGTATAATTGTATATTAGGTGAAAAAATAAATTATAATGTCAGCACATGTTGTGGTTAATTATTAACATACCACTAACCTCAAAACTCGCTTACAAACGTTCCAGTAATAATAACAATTATCGGAGTATTCTTGTGTTCCTCTACGACACCCTCTTCTACTGATTTGCACCATTCTCCCATAGAGTTACCTTCGTAATTCAGACACGTTGAAGAAGTTCATTGCTTATAGTTTTCTTATCATCCTTATACTCAACGTAATATAGCTTTTTAATCAAAGTTTTATACTTTGTATCTTTGATGACTATCTCTCTTTTCTAAACTTCGCCAGACCTTTTTTGACTATCGAATGCCACCATATTAATACTTGAAACAAATTTCAATCTTCCAATAGCATCTGCAAGTAACAATGATGTTAATTATATGTAACTTATATATGTCGCATGGAAAATTAAAAGTTAGTTCGGTTCTTTCTTTGATAGAATGAGGTGTCGTTCACTTTTTTCGATGCACCTGGAATCATAATTATGCCGATTAGACTTTTTAAATCTATGAAATTAAATTTGTGTTCAAGGAATCCTGATTCACCAATGTCTAATTTTTTTACTTTGGTGAACTTGTTAAACCAACGAACGTTTTTATAGTCAACAATTCGGAAACTTCCCTTTGAGGCAGAAAGATTAAACCTTTTGACAGAATATAAATTCCCATCCACCAACTGGGTCTCAAATATTTCTATCAGGGCCTTTGGTACCTTTACATGCATCTGTTGTTTTTTTTTTTTGTGATTTGCAAGAAATATATTTTATCGTAATCATCAAATAAAGTTTATAATTCAAAATATACGCATCAACAAAGGGGATTTTCTTACTTTTTCATCAATTAAGTGCAGTTCCAGCGCATACACTTCGTTGGTCCTGCGGTTTCCTGATTTTTCAAATCTTTAAAATCCTTGCCTTGATAACCTTTTGACGAACTTGGTAAAGATCTAGGTCATCAAACAAAGTATAGGCCATGTTTCCTACTATTTTCTCTGCATATAATATCGTAGGAAAAAACATAATAAGTAAATATTTAGACCACTGGTTAAAATATAATATTTGTATGCATAAGAATAATTAAGCAAGAGTATGATCTCAAACATTGGTTAGTGTTCTGGGTATTTTCTCCTACCATGTTTACCTGTTACCGCGTTTGTTTTCCTTATATAAGCATAACCTTTATATTAAGTGTTAAAGTTTATATAGTCTGATGATTTCATCAGATACAAAGAAAAAAAAAGGGTACCTTGGGAATCCTGTGCTCTAGCTTGCAAAATAGACTTTGATAGATTTCATGTATACGCGATTGTATGTCCTATATATTATACATTTATATATATACAGGTTTCAAAGAAGCCTGTTAAGGAAATCAGTGTTCTAAAATAACTAAATTTGTATTAGCTTTCCTTTATCCAACCTAACTGTACTCAATTATGTTATTTATTATTAATCAAACTGGGCTAGTATATGATTTGTGACACATTGGAAATTACCCCAATACCCATTTTATGACTTTTACCCGACTTTATGTGAACCTAGTTACTACTACTCCTTTTTTTTTTTTCAATTGAGAATTTGAATAAGAATAATTTAACGATAATTGACATGGAGTATATGCTTGAATACATACTTCACATATCAAGCACTACACCTTTTTTTATCAATAAAAAAAGGGTCACAAAATATGAGAATCACCTATTTCATTCTAGGGGTTAATATGGAAATTTTGTACCTGGAATTGAAGATATTGATTGGGAACGATCCACCATGGAATCTCGTAAAGCAATGTTACGAAATTTCCTCCTGAATATAACAAAACTAAATGATTTGCTTTATGTATATAATCATTCCCTCACTATATAAGTGATGTGATTTTTTAAATTATACCGTAAGAGCACGGTTGTCGAGAAGAAAATATGTAAGTACGGTTCATTCCACAGGGATTTCAGAAGTGCAATATCTAGTTTTTTATTAACTAATGAGCTAATAATTAAAATAATGATTTTTGATGAATAAATTAAATAAATAAAAAGATAAACTAAATATACAAATTAATCAACCAGGAAGAGAAAAATCTAGGATTTCAGATTCCACTATTTCTGATGTTTGTAAAATCAACAATCTATTACCTCAAACAATTACTCTCAAATTACTCAAAACCATATTGAACTCAATCTCATGTTTTGGAAAATATAACGTTTAAAATTAATTATACAACTTTCATCGTTGCACAAAAATATAACCTCCTTCGCTTATATAAGATCAACAGTTTGAAAACCGTCAAGAACAATTTTTATGAAGTTTTTAAAGAAGAGAAATTATTAGTCATGAATAGCACAAATAGTAGAGTAAATATTGTCTAAGAAATAAAACTATTAATTATACACATCAAATATAGTTTTCTCTAAATTTAGCTACTCATCACAAAAGAAAATAGAGAAGAAGAAATGTTATTCATGATTTTATAAAAAATTAAAATAAAGCACTGACCAGTCGTGTCTTAGAATTGTTAAGAACTTATTGAATTAATTAACGAATTTACGACAGACCTTAAGAGCAGTGAATCAAGAACAAACGATTTGTGTATTAAAAACTGAAATTGTCGTCGGAACTTTAGCGGAAACCGTTGCTGGAAGCAGATGAATTCAAAAGAATTCACCTCGTTTTATGCGATAGTTCTTGGTCACCTTTTTTTCCTTCTTCTTCTCTTCCTCGCCTGTGATGAAGAAACAACTCTGATTTTTTTTTTTTCAATCTGAGCTCTCTCCTGGCTCACGCTAGCCTCCCTTTTCTCTTCTATTCGACCCCTATTTATACTAGCACATCAAAATCTCGAATATATTCCAAAATCTTCTCTCCTTTAGTGGTTTAATCTCGGAAGTATCTCCATGATCTTTTTCATTCTCTTCTTGATTAAACTCGATCGAATATCGAATCTGAATTTATTTTTGTTTCCTTAATATGTTGTTGCTTATTCGATCTCTTGCAGAATATTTTGTTTTAAAGGAAACACAAGATAATGTCTTTCCAAAAAAATCTCGAGAATATATTCTTTTCCCTGTCTTACTTGAATGTGTGGGATTCTTGTTTATTTGATGTGTAAATATTATGTACACGACTTTTGTGAATAAGGAAAGAATAAATCCTTGTCTTAACTATTGAAATCACTCCAAAAATCACGTCCAACTCTCTCACAGATGAGAATGATTTATTTCCCGTGTACCAAAAGCATATGGGTTTCCTCCCATAGAGCGTTAAGTTTACAGTCTTCAGCCAGACCAAAAAAGGATTAGTCATAATTTACGAATCATATAACAATAATCAAAATAATTTTGGATCCTTGAAGTCAATCATATTTGACTTATAGAGTTGACCACAATACAAAATGGAAGTGGTGGTCATTCTTAAGAAAATGTGTCGAAACTTTCTAGAATAATCAGATTTAGTTTCAAAAATTAAAAATTGACACATTTGAAGTTGAAACATTCCCACGTTTGGTTAAAATACTGGTGGGACAATAAAATCAATCATGGTATCATGGACCGGGTAAACCACATCAACCAAAAGATGGGTTTCTAACAACTGAATTTCTTACTGGACATGATTAGGTTCGGGAAACAGTTCTTGAAGATAATCTCTTAGTATGGTAGAGGCACAAACATCAAGTCCCAAGTCAGGAACCTTAATAAGAGTCAAAGGTAAAGCACGGGGGGAATGATAATCACCCAAAAACTTAGAGTTTTCAGTGTCCTTGGATAGACTAGCCACAATTCCCCTAATTCCTAGATCGCCAGATTCCTGAAAATGGTCAATTGATTCTTCTAGGTTATAATCAGGTGGTGCATTCTTACTCATATTTAAAATCTCTACGAGTCTATCATCTTCGTTAGAGAATATGGTCTTTGAATCGTTGGACTTTAAAACATTAGTCTCGGAATAAACTCGTTCCTCTAAACCATCATCGTCTTCATAATAACAAGGAAATATTTCACCATCTATAATAATGGTATCTCTAGTTAAATCCTTTTCCTCTTGAATAGGTAAATAATCATCAGAATTATTAGGATCATAACTAGAAACATCATCATGAAGCTCAATTTGTTGTAAAAATTTCCTCGTCATTATGATTACAAATTTCAAATTCTTCATCTATAATATCCTCAGCATCATAATAATATGAAGATGATTGAACCTTATCTAAATAAGTAGTGTATTTAATTCTAACGTTATCCTCTAGATTAGGTAAATATTTATCATTATTATCAAGGTTAAAATTGGAAATATTGTTTTGGCAATTAAGTTCATTTTGAGCGATTTTAGCAGCTGGTCGTTCTTTTTCAATTTTCTCCCCATCTAAACGTGCATTAAGTTCAGTGAGAGTTGTACACATAGCTTCAAGTCTTTCTTTTATCTTCTGTCCATTTTCATCTAATTGATTGAGTTTATCATTCCAAGAATCAGACGAAAAATCAAGAATCTGTGAAGTTTCCATGTAGCGCCTGAGGCATCTTCTAAAGATGAAGAACTAACATATTGCTAGTTATAATATTGCTCATTTACCCGTTCGTACGAATGATGAGCATGCAAATAGTAATTGGGATCGCTATGATATGAACCATAACCTTCAGAAGGATGGTAGTGGTCCCAAGTACTATCCACACTATGGTCATAGTACGGATAATGTCCATTTTTAAATTCGAATCGATAATCATTGTAATGGTCCTCATAATACCAGTTCGACATTTTATTTTATTTTTATTTTTTTGTATATAAAATTGAAATAAAATCTAAAAGAAATCTATACAAAATGATTCTAAAAAATAATAAAAAATCTAAGAATTAATGAAAATAAAAAAAAATGGGTTTTATTACTTACCTTTTTTGGTAGGAAATTTCCACAATAATTGTAAAAGATCACTTGCGCATCAAAGACAAGAAAATACCCAAGTAAAATCTAAAAGATAAAATAATAATAAAATAAAAATCCTAAACTAATTAACACAAAATTAAAGAAAAATTAAAAATCAGAACATCCAATTCCCCGGCAGCGGCGCTAAAAACTTGATATGATTTTTTAAATTATACCGCAAGAGCAGGACTGTCGAGGAGACAGTATGCAAGTACGGTTCGTTCCACAGGGATTTCAGAAGTGCAATTTCTAGTTATTAATTAACTAATGTGCTAATAATAAAAATAATGATTTTTGATGAATAAATTAAATAAATAAAAAGATAAAATAACTATACAAATTAATCAACCATGAAGAGAAAAAACTAGGGTTTCAGATTCCACTATTTATAATGTTTGTAAAATTAACAATCTATTACCTCAAACAATTACCCTCAAATTACTCAAAACCATATTGAACTCAATCTCATGTTTTGGAAAATATAACGTTTAAAATTAATTATACGACTTTCGTCGTTACACAAAAATATAACCTCCTTCGCTTAATAAAGATCAACAGTTTGAAAACCGTCCAGAACAATTATTATGAAGCTTTTAAAGAAGAGAAATTATTAGTCATGAATAACACAAATAATAGAGTAAATATTGTCCAAAAAAATAAAACTATTAATTATACACATCAAATATAGTTTCCTCCTACACCCTAGAACAGAAATTTAGCTACTCATCACAAAATAAAATAGAGAAGAAGACACTTTATTCATGATTTTATAAAAAATTACAATAAAGCACTGACCAGTCGTGTCGTAGAATTGTTAAGAACTTATTGAATTAATTAACGAATTTACGACAGACCTTATGAGCAGTGAATCAAGAACAAACCAATTGTGTATTAAGAACTGAAACTGTCGCTGGAACTGTAGAGGAAACCGTTGCTGGAAGCAGATGAATTCAAAAGAATTCACCTCGTTTTATGCGATAGTTCTTGGTCGCCTTTTTTTCCTTCTTCTTCTCTTTCTCGCCTGTGATGAAGAAACGACTCTGATTTTTTTTTTCTTTTCAATCTGAGCTCTCTCATGGCTCACGCCATCCTCCCTTTTCTCTTCTATTCGACCCCTATTTATACTAGCACATCCAAATCTCGAATATCTTCCAAAATCTTCTCTCCTTTAGTGGTTTAATCTCGGCAGTATCTCCATGATCTTTTTCATTCTCTTCTTGATTAAACTCGATCGAATATCGAATCTGAATTTATTTTTGTTTCCTTAATATGTTGTTGCTTATTCGATCTCTTGCATAATATTTTGTTTTAAAGGAAACACGAGAAAATGTCTTTCCAAAAAAATCTCGAGAATATATTCTTTTCCCTGTCTTATGTGAATGTGTGGGATTCTTGTTTATTTGATGTGTAAATATTGTGTACACGACTTTTATGAATAAGAAAAGAATAAATCCTTGTCTTAACTATTGAAACACTCCAAAAATCACGTCCAACTCTCTCACAGATGAGAATGATTTATTTCCCGTCAAATTTTAATTTTAAATACTAGAGGTTGGGTGCCTTTATCAGTTCTTAGGGGTGCCTTTATCAATTTTGATCCAATTCTTCCACGATTAGTTATTCTTCGAAAATACCTACAAATTCAATAAAATGACATTAATAATACAAAAATCGAGTAATAGTAATTTAAATATGATCTCAAATAAGACATAAAATTGTGTCTATCAAATACCCCTAAACTTATATTTTTCTAGTCCTCGAGCAAATCTAATTTAGAAAATAAAAAACCTAACACACTGTCGCAAGCATCACGATTGCACTTAGCATGTGCTACAAGCCTTTGAACCCTTAGGTGGCCCTAGTAGACGAGTTTTAGTCTCGTGAGGGTTTACAAGAGGTGTACCCACAAAACCTTTTACTCTAACTTTTAGCTACTTGTGAACGATTGAGGGTAGACTCTAAACATGCTATTTAGTTGGCTACAAAATACTTTGGCTACCGGAGGAATTACCCTTTTTTTTTAATCCAATTGTTGCACACGAGTTTTTATTCAAGCGAACTAAAATTCATATGTAAGAAAACAAAACACTACTGAGAAAGTCGTACAATGGACCACGATACTCGGAATCTATCAAAGTTCAATCACATGAATAGATTTAGAAGATGAATATGGAGATGATGAAGTTTGCACATGTTGACTAAGGTGAAAGGTGTTTCCCATATCTTTCTGAAGGTCGCCGCCAGGATGAATCCTGATGGATTGAGATACACTCCCACTGGTCTTAATCCTAATACTAATATCAACTCAGCTGGTATATACAAGGGCCCCAGCTGTCGATTTATTGAAAATAATTATTTCTTTTTTTTTTTATTTTTCGTCGGTCTCAATTAAATACAATAATATGGCTTGATCTCAATCACTCTACTTCATCCCAACGACGATAAAAATTCGATACTAGATCTCCACCAAATCACTTAGAGAAACACAAAATTGTAAAAATAAAAACATAAGGTGATATGGTTATGATGATTCCGAGATGTGGTGACGACTATCATGTTATTTCTATCACCTGAACTTTGTCCTTTTATGAATAGACCATTTAGTTGGGTCCCTCAACTCCTACAGCCAAAATTTTTGTTTCCATATACTTAGAATTGCTAGTGTCATCCTAAATTGTTCACAAGTTTCTAGACTGTAGAGTTTTTGGTACAACTAATTTATTTTAAATTATTCTCCCTTACCCCCAAACTTAAATTAAACATAGTCCTCGATGTTCTAAAGATAATGAATAAAAGCATGAACAAAGATGAAAATAAAAAGATAGGGAAAGATATTACCAGCACCGTGTACCAAAAGCATATGGGTTTCCTCCCATAGAGCGCTAAGTTTACAGTCTTCAGCCAGACCAAAAAAGGATTAGTCATAATTTACGAATCATATAACAATCATCAAAATAATTTTGGATCCTTGAAGTCAATCATATTTGACTTATAGAGTTGACCACAATACAAAATGGAAGTGGTGGTCATTCTTAAGAAAATGTGTCGAAACTTTCTAGAATAATCAGATTTAGTTTCAAAAATTAAAAATTGACACATTTGAAGTTGAAACATTCCCACATTTGGTTAAAATACTGGTGGGACAACAAAATCAATCATGGTATCATGGACCGGGTAAACCACATCAACCAAAAGATGGGTTTCTAACAACTGAATTTCTTTTTGGACGTGATTAGGTTCGGGAAACAGTTCTTGAAGATAATCTCTTAGTATGGTAGAGGCACAAACATCAAGTCCCAAGTCAGGAACCTTAATAAGAGTCAAAGGTAAAGCACGGGGGGAATGATAATCACCCAAAAACTTAGAGTTTTCAGTGTCCTTGGATAGACTAGCCACAATTTCCCTAATTCCTAGATCGCTAGATTCCTGAAAATGGTCAATTGATTCTTCTAGGTTATAATCAGGTGGTGCATTCTTACTCATATTTAAAATCTCTACGAGTCTATCATCTTCGTTAGAGAATATGGTCTTTGAATCGTTGGACTTTAAAACATTAGTCTCGGAATAAACTCGTTCCTCTAAACCATCATCGTCTTCATAATAACAAGGAAATATTTCACCATCTATAATAATGGTATCTCTAGTTAAATCCTTTTCCTCTTGAATAAGTAAATAATCATCAGAATTATTAGGGTCATAACTAGAAACATCATCATGAAGCTCAATTGTTGTAAAAATTTCCTCGTCATTATGACTACAAATTTCAAATTCTTCATCTATAATATCCTCAGCATCATAATAATATGAAGATGATTGAACCTTATCTAAATAAGTAGTGTATTTAATTCTAACGTTATCCTCTAGATTAGGTAAATATTTATCATTATTATCAAGGTTAAAATTGGAAATATTGTTTTGGCAATTAAGTTCATTTTGAGCAATTTTAGCAGCTGGTCGTTCTTTTTCAATTTTCTCCCCATCTAAACGTGCATTAAGTTCAGTGAGAGTTGTACACATAACTTCAAGTCTTTCTTTTATCTTCCGTCCATTTTCATCTAATTGATTGAGTTTATCATTCCAAGAATCAGACGAAAAATCAAGAATCTGTGAAGTTTCCATGTAGCGCCTGAGGGCATCTTCTAAAGATGAAGAACTAACATATTGCTAGTTATAATATTGCTCATTTACCCGTTCGTACGACTGATGAGCATGCAAATAGTAATTGGGATCGCTATGATATGAACCATAACCTTCAGAAGGATGGTAGTGGTCCCAAGTACTGTCTACACTATGGTCATAGTACGAGTAATGTCCATTTTTAAATTCGAATCGATAATCATTGTAATGGTCCTCATAATACCAGTTCAACATTTTATTTTATTTTTATTTTTTTTGTATATAAAAATGAAATAGAATCTAAAAGAAATATATACAAAATGCTTCTAAAAAATAATAAAAAATCTAAGAATTAATGAAAAAAAAATGGGTTTTATTACTTACCTTTTTTGGTAGGAAATTTCCACAATAATTGTAAAAGATCACTTGCGCATCAAAGACAAGAAAATACCCAAGTAAAATCTAAAAGATAAAATAATAATAAAATAAAAATCCTAAACTAATTAACACAAAATTAAAGAAAAATTAAAAATCAGAACATCCAATTCCCCGGCAACGGCGCTAAAAACTTGATATGAATTTTTAAATTATACCGCAAGAGCCCGACTGTCGAGGAGACAGTATGCAAGTACGGTTCGTTCCACATGGATTTCAGAAGTGCAATTTCTAGTTATTAATTAACTAATGTGCTAATAATAAAAATAATGATTTTTGATGAATAAATTAAATAAATAAAAAGATAAAATAACTATACAAATTAATCAACCATGAAGACAAAAAATTAGGTTTTCGGATTCCACTATTTATGATGTTTGTAAAATTAACAATCTATTACCTCAAACAATTACCCTCAAATTACTCAAAACCATATTGAACTCAATCTCATGTTTTGGAGAATATAACGTTTAAAATTAATTATACGACTTTCGTCGTTGCACAAAAATATAACCTCCTTCGCTTAATAAAGATCAACAGTTTGAAAACCAGAACAATTATTATGAAGCTTTTAAAGAAGAGAAATTATTAGTCATGAATAGTACAAATAATAGATTAAATATTGTCTAAAAAATAAAACTATTAATTATACACATCAAATATAGTTTCCTCCTACACCCTAGAACAGAAATTTAGCTACTCATCACAAAATAAAATAGAGAAGAAGACACTTTATTCATGATTTTATAAAAAATTACAATAAAGCACTGACCAGTCGTGTCGTAGAATTGTTAAGAACTTATTGAATTAATTAACGAATTTACGATAGACCTTATGAGCAGTGAATCAAGAAAAAACCAATTGTGTATTAAGAACTGAAACTGTCGCTGGAACTGTAGAGGAAACCGTTGCTGGAAGCAGATGAATTCAAAAGAATTCACCTCGTTTTATGCGATAGTTCTTGGTCGCCTTTTTTTCCTTCTTCTTCTCTTTCTCGCCTGTGATGAAGAAACGACTCTGATTTTTTTTTTCTTTTCAATCTGAGCTCTCTCATGGCTCACGCCATCCTCCCTTTTCTCTTCTATTCGAACCCTATTTATACTAGCACATCCAAATCTCGAATATCTTCCAAAATCTTCTCTCCTTTAGTGGTTTAATCTCGGCAGTATCTCCATGATTTTTTTCATTCTCTTCTTGATTAAACTCGATCAAATATCGAATCTGAATTTATTTTTGTTTCCTTAATATGTTGTTGCTT
>JAJJMC010021751.1:1083787-1164440 GCA_023531435.1 Papaver californicum | reverse complement strand
TGTTTATTTGATGTGTAAATATTGTGTACACGACTTTTATGAATAAGGAAAGAATAAATCCTTGTCTTAACTATTGAAATAACTCCAAAAATCACGTTCAACTCTCACACAGATGAGAATGATTAATTTCCCGCAAAATTTCAATTTCAAATACAAGAGGTTGGGTTCCTTTATCAATATGTGGGTGCCGTTATCAATTCATAGGGGTTCCTTTATCAATTTTGATCCAATTCTTCCATGATTAGTTATTTTTCGAAAATACCTACAAATACAATAAAATGACATTAATAATACAAAAATCGAGTAATAGCAATATAAATATGAGCTCAAATAAGACACAAAATTGTGTCTATCAATAAGTGATTTGACCAACGTTCTCTCCATCTGTTATCTCATCTTTAATGAATTCTCCATATGTAATCTTATATGTTGGGTATCTTGCAGTTTTCAACCTTTACGATTACATTACCACCGTAAATACACAGATCAAATGAAGACAACGATTAGTCCCATAACTAAAGAAAACATGGTAAATGATGTGAAAAAATTTAGGAGTTTAATTCGACCGTGCACTTCCTCTATTTTTCATATAAACATATAATACCGACAATAAGATCCTAAAAGATTAGTTTGATTAATGGTATGAGCTGGTAATTGGGAAAGTGCAGATTTTATTTTTTTTCTATTTGTCTATCGTTGCTTATTCGTCCATGGCATTTACAAAGAGATTTCACAGATTATATACATGTTGTATTTCCATTACATGATTGAGCAAGTTTTACCGCTTGATATTTTGGCCTTCTCTAACTTGATTGGTCTTTTCTTGGCCTCCTCTAATTTTGCTGGTCTTTTTTTGGTTAGCGACTCTCTTCCCTCTCCTATCAAGTTCATGTTCATGTTTATGTTTTTTTTGTTCTTTTTTGGTAGTAAACTCTGAAGTATAAATCTTAGTCTATTTTCTTGTTGCATATAATGTTTTTTAACTCTAAACCACCCAGTTAAATATATAAAGTTTAAAAGAGATAGGGAATAAAATCTACAATTTCTAAATTTTCTTTATGTTTCCCAAGTCAATAAAATTTGTTATTTCTTAGTATAGTCATGTCGAATTGCAGAAGTAAACTCTAGTGTTAGGTTTCTGTTTCGTTACCATTGTCGCATAAGTCGTACTACATTATCCGAGACATCACTTTATTTACTTAAATTTCACATATGGTAAGTATTACCTACTTACTTACAGACGGACTACTTAAAGTTAAACATGTAACGGTTATATCTTGTTTGCCATTTGACAACTTAAAATCACAACCCTAGCCTAATTTTACATCGATTGGGTTAGTTTTGTATAGAAGGTTTATACTTCTTTATACACTATTATTTTTACCTAACCTTAAGTCATATATAGTGTTATTTACATATAAGGTGTCAAATCGTAAACCCAAATCCTGACTATAGTTTATGAGTTTTTTATTTTATAAAAAATACTAATTTCTAATATGATTTCACATGAATTTAGTTTTATCCAAACTCATTTTTCTTATATATGGCTAATCTAAAACTGAAGCTAAATACATGAGTTTTACATATAATTAATCACACTTTATGTTATTTGTGCACATAAGAGAAAATAATTTTTTTTTAATGTTATTTAATTTACTTAGTTAAGCTTATACTTTTTTGGAATTATAAAACCTCATTAGTTGAACATGATTTTATACGAATTTTAGTTTTAACAGAACTCAGTTTTACTATATGTGTTTCATTCAGTGGATAGTTAATGATAATGCTTGGTTTTAGATAATCATAAGACTGAAAATTAATGACTCGATTACAGTCAGTGGTGGACGAGTTAAAGTCAAATCTTATAACTTACGAGGCCACTAAGGATCAATGCACATTTCCTAATGCATCAATAATTGCATAAACCCTAATATTAAATATTTTAGTTACTATATGTTAATCTCATCCATATTTTAAAGTGAAAAAGCAAAAACTCTTCTTTTTCTTCCTTGCTAATTTTAATTTGTAATCTCTCTCTGTGTCTTTATAATTCATATTACATTTTTATCAATTTTAATATCAAACTATCTATTATCTTTTATTACATATTCAATACTTTGTAGACTTTGATGTACAAAATCTTCTCCTTTGATATGTATATTTTTTTTTATCTCTTTTCCTGATGTCTTATGAGTGGTATCGTACTTAGTACAATATATGTTTATTGTTAACTATAAGGTTTGCTCTATGAACAATGAAAATGCTTTAGTTCACTTTTACATTTTTAACAATTGGAAATGTTTGTATTCATCCTATTTACTTTGGAAGATAAGATTCTAACATGTTTTACTTTTTTTTTTAATCACCTAATTAGTATAAGAAATTAATTCAATTGCTTACAGTTTTCTAGAAGAGTTGGACGTTGATATACAATTGTACATTTTAACAATTGTATCGAATTTTTAAAGTTTTATCCAAACATAATTTAGAATCCATTCATATGTCTACTAATAACTACAAAAATATTTATTAATACGCATGTTTAGACCATACGATCATAAGAATCCATAAACAAATTTGTAGACAGTCGAATCAAAGATGTAGATTTTGTAGATAAAAATACCAAAGATATAGCTTATAAATTGTTGATTCGTTATCTGTAGTAATTAAGGTTTTTGAATTTTAGAATTAAATTTATAAAGTTATATGACAGTAATGCCCATATACTTTTATATTATTTATTCAAATTGTTTTTTAAAAAAGAAATTATTTCGTAATGATTGTAGATCATTTAACAACTAACAAAGAAAAAGAAAAAATGCAGGAAAACTAAATTGCAAAATCATTTGATGAATTACACATAAAAAAGTAAGAAGGTATATATCCTCATTTTTAGTTATCATAATTCTGCCAAACAGATAATACAATCGCTCATTCACAAAATCACCAAATACGTAACCTTTACCACCACTTTCATCCACAAACTCATCAATAAATAATATCAGTAATCGGGAGCAGTAATAATAACCTTGTTCTTTTCTTCCTTGCGCGACCTTGATTTTGTCTCATGTTGCTCATTCTTCCACAATATTCCTATGTTTATTCAACAAAGAAAGTTCATTTTGTTTTTCCATTGCATGACCGAAAAAGTCCTCAAGCTCCACCAATTCATGTACCAATCTTTTGGCATCTTCTAACTAGGTTGGTATTTACTTTGCTTCGCACTTGGTTAGTGTTTCTTTGGCCTCCTCTAACTCGATTTTCTTCCCTTTCTTATCAAGTTTATGTTCCTGATTTTCTATACATCTTTCTCCTTAGTTTGAAATATCTAACATTAAGAAGAAATTGGAAAATAAAATCTACACTTTCCCAATTACTTTTGTTTATGTTTTCAAGTTAATAATATTTGACAAATCAATTCTTTAGCCTGGTAATGTCTAGGTTTCTCTTTCGTTATCATTACCACCAAATAATATCACATTATCAGAAATATGACCTTATTCATTTAGAATTTCACATATGTTACCTACAATTTTATTTTATTTGGCATTTGCCAGATACTTAAAAATTCATTACCCTGACCTACTATTTTGGTTAACCTTTTTTTATATGGCTTAAACTTCTTTATATACTATCCTTACCTAACTAAATCATAGTATTGTTTATATATCAAGTGTCAAACTGCAATCTCTAACCCTAACTATAATTATGAGTTTTATATAAAAACTCTAATTCCGAATATGATTTCATAAGAATTTTAGTTATATAAAACTCGATTTTGCTTATGTATGGCTTATCCAAATTTGGTATAACATATATAAGTTTTATATATTATCAAATTGATGTCATTAGTGCACATAAGAGAAAATTAACAAAATCGAATACATGAGGGCTTGACCTAGATAAGATTATACTACTTTGGTGTTGTAAAACTTTATTAGTTGAATATCATTTTATACGAATTTTAGTTTCAAAGAAACTCAATTTTAGATTACTTATTCATTTAGTGGATGGTTAATGGAATTTTTATAATTGCTGCAAAGTTAATGACATGATTAAAGTCAGTGGATAGACGTATTAAAGTCAAGCTTATGACTTACGAAGTCAATAAGGATCAATAAACATTTCCAAATGCAACGCAATAACATTTGTATAACCCGATAATTCTAATTTTAGATATTGTGTTAATTTTATTTTAGAACTGAATTTTTTTCTCTTTGATGGATTTTTTAATTTGATAGAATTTATAATGAATCTCGTAAGTTTTTCATTTTCTCCCACTGTCCTATATAATTTTGAGGATTTTTATGAAACTTGAACCCAATGACTATATTTATACAAATTAAAAGTCTAGAAGTAAATATGACATACTTAATATTGTGTGATGAAGAATACCGTAAAATGAGTGCATTTTTTGTATTGTCAGCGGTGGTGGAGTTGTTTATGGTGGTGCTAATATGATTACCAAGAGAAAAACGATATCTTTTTAATTTTTTGATCAAGTATTATACAAACTCCATGAATTCATACACTTTCCATATACATGCATCCAATAACATGAAATACGCCTATAAATTAAAAACCAAATCAATTCAAAAAATTAATCTATAAATTGGAAGAAAATATTTATTTATTTTTACCAAAGTTTGTTTGAAATTCCTTCAAAGTTATAAATGAAATAGAATTCCAAATTTTTTGGCTTAGTTAGAAACGGTTAGAGGAGTCTTTTGTTTCGATTTGGCTAGAAAGTATACCCGACCAGGAAATCTTTTGTTGCGCAAATATTTTATTTGGTAGTAACAATACAGTTGTCCTTTGTTGTTTCTCTATTTTTTGTACATAATTGAGCTTTTCGAGATAAAAATCTGGGGTTCCTTTCTATAAATATCAATCTAAATACTGGAGTAGGTAAGATATAAAAAGATATTTAGATCATCCTAATCTTAATCATTTATAATTTTAGCTTACTGATTAAAAAATGAGGATGCGAACCGACACTGTTGAGAGACTTGATTTTGAAGTTTATTATTGACGGTGTAAAGGTTACAATTGATAATAAATAGATAACAAAATACACATTTTACTAAAATTTGCATCTATCGTGCAACTTATGGTGTAATATACAAATGTTCAGAGAGATATGACCACGCCGTGAATCATAAGAAATACTTGAGTTAAAACACGATTCTTATATTGCTTAGGTTTTATATTTTTCATCCCAATTAATCTGAAGAGTCTACATGCTCTAAATGGTTATAGTAGCCAACTGGTTATTCTATCATCATTGTCAAACTCCTACAAAAGTTGTTTCAATGTTGACTGATAGCTGCACAATACTAATTGCATACACAACAAACTCTCATATTCCAAGTTTGGGCTGCACTGAATCACCAGTAAAGATGATCCTATTTACATGTCACCTTTCAAGAAAATTATTATCGGATTGAAGCTGCTGTAATAAAATTTTGAAGTTAAAAACACAACATACATGATTTAGATCAACAGTTTTACTTTAAAAAAAAACTATATACTCTATATGGATGTAATAACACATTATTGACTCATTGTCACCAACATTATAGCTGAATCCGCCAAATTGTGCAGAAATAAGAAGAAATCTGAAAACTGACAATCATTTTGCAATCTATTTGTCAGTATTTAGCACTGACACTTGAATGAACCAGTCGATTACAGTTTCAATAATTGCCAACTTGCTCTGACATGCAGTAGTGCAGAAAATATCCACCGAGGGCTCAATTCAGTGAAGTTAAACTTGATTCATTCTCCTGATATCTTAAATTTTGACAAAAACTTATATTTACTTAACCCCTAAAAGCACTCTTCATATTTACGTCAGCATTAAAGCATTTTTCATCCATCATTTCTAGGAGGTAAATCTTATACTGGCATGGTTTAAATTTCCAACATACACATTTATACACATTGTAAATCTTATGTGCACAACTTACACATTTATACACATTAACCAACTGGTTCTCCAAGTTCAGTCTCCATTTAGTTTTAGAAAATTAATGTTTCAACTCTCAAAGCTATGAATATGCTAACATGAAATGAAAAATCTGTAGTAACTAATGATGATGCATGAAGAAGCAATGAGTGATGATACATGAAGCTCTAATGGGTGGCAATATCACATTACCTTGTCAAAGTCATAAGTTGATCCAATATGAGTTCAGAGTGCTTCTTGAATTTATTTCATGTTCTACGTTTGCTCATAAATCTTGTCGACATCGGAAATTTTATTGTAAGTAAGACAACATTCCATTATAAAATACATGAGAATCGAATTTTATTGACTTATGACAGAATGGAATCAAAGAAAACTATGATGTCACTTACGTTGCATTCTGCGTAGCTTATATAGCAACTTCTCAAGTTCTTAACGATCAACACTTTCTACTGTAGCTCTTGAAGCGTTGCATTCTACATAGCTTATATAGCAACTTCTCAAGTTCTTAACTATCAACACTTTCCACTGTAGCTCTTGCACCTTCAAGTATTATCATATTGAATGCAACCTAAGTTATTAATGGTTTTGGTAATTTTAAAAATATGGTGAGATATTATCTTTTTTCCTTGAAACCTATTTTGAACCATTAAAATATTTCATAATTACATGTTTACCTGTGTTAGAACCTAAAAGTTGATTCCAGGTAAGACAATGTACTGTAGAAGTACTTTATTTAGATTTAGAGATCAAAATCATACAAAGCAAGCCTAAACCACGATAGTAGCCGTTCCGTTCTGCTTCGGTCACGATGATAGGAAATGGGTTGATTTTAGGGGAGGGAAGCAAAGAAAGTTGATGGAATTCTGTGTGTTAAATTGTGTGTAGAGTTGGAGAACTGTTGAGAGAAATCACAGAGCTTATCAGAATTGTAAGCTTGTTGTTATTTTGAAATGGGCTAAGAAGCCTATTTATAATAGTTTGGGAACACACATATCTTTTCCTTGTAAAATAGTGGAAGTAGTGAAGAGATGGAGTAGTGGAAGTCGTGGGGATACTGACATAACCACCTAGTGTCCCTGGAAGTTTCTGGAAAACTACGATTCCATTATCCCGTTAACTGCTCCAGCTTTACCACTACCTTGTAACTTCCAGATCATGGGGTGTTACCACGCCACATGTTGTTGTAACCGCCAGACCAAAACCCCATGAATTATCCCCCCATGTAACATGATTTTATTTCTCATAGGAATTGGTGGAGTCGTGAACTCAGGATGGTGCTAGCACTAACCACGATTTTTACTAGAAAGGCCTAGCAAAGTTAGCACCGCAAAAGAAGGAAAATGCCAGCAATGGTGTTGGGGAGAAGGCCAAAGCTAACAAGTTAGTGCTGGGGCTAGTGCAGTACTAGTGCCGTTGGCCAGCGCTAACAAGTTAGCGTGGAGGCTAGTGCAGTGTTAGCACTGGAGCTAGTCCCGTACTGACGGCGCTATGACTTGTTTGCTGATAGACACATTTTTATGTCTAATTTGTCCGTAATTATCTATTTTGTTAGTGCTCGATTTTATACTTATTGTGTGATTTTATGTCTTTGTAGGTATTTTGAAAAATAAATATTTGTTGATTAATTGGCTCAAAAAGTTGTTAAAGGCACATGAATTTTTTTACTAAAGGAACCCACCAGATGGATCAGGGGCACCCTTCATTTCAAATTCACATTCGAAATTGGCGAGAAAACATTCATCACGCGTGAAACAGAGTTTGAGGTTGTGGAGAGCAAATTTTTTGGGATTAAACAGCTGTTTT
Source organism: Papaver californicum (assembly GCA_023531435.1). Classification (NCBI taxonomy): domain Eukaryota; kingdom Viridiplantae; phylum Streptophyta; class Magnoliopsida; order Ranunculales; family Papaveraceae; genus Papaver; species Papaver californicum. The sequence goes on along the minus strand of JAJJMC010021751.1, from coordinate 1,156,666 downwards.
GATATCTTAGAAACAAGACTCAACCAAAACAAGTTTAAACACGTCAATAACAAGAGTTTCACGCCGGAAAAATGGGTGAAAAGTCAAGTTGGAGGCCGGAAGAGGATTTCCTTTCTGTTTCGGATTAACAAGAGTTTTGGATTGTTTGTTTGAATCCTTATCGACTTAGGACTGGTAGTTAAGGTTGGGGAGAATATATAAAGCAAAGAGAAACAAGGAAAAAATCATCTGGAGTCGGAAGAAAAAATTCAGAGAAAAAAAAATTCCGCTGGTGAAGAAGAAGAAGGAGTACAAACTGCACCAAAGGACAGTCGCTGATCATGTCACATTTTCTTTCGTCTTTTACTGCGCCCAGAAGCAGTCTTTTATTATCTTTTTATTTTTTCTCTTCAGCAACACAGAAAACAGTCTCAACAACACTTATATCCGTAGCTGTTTTCTGTGTTACTTCTATTTTTCTCTTCTTTTAAGCACTTTGAGTTATAAACATGTATTTTGAGAGAATTTTTGACATGAGGTGCTAGACCCCATTGCTGATGCATCAGAGGAATCCATTTTTCCAATAATAAAGTGGTATATTTTTATTTTATTAATTTTTTACAATTCTTTTATGATTATTTGCTTAAATTAAATTTGAAATAATGATTTTTATCAATTAGTTGTGTTTTCTTTTGATGAGTCATGCTTAGTTTAGAGCTATTGCTGTCTCATACTTTTGATTTACAACTATTATTTTGAAAATCTAACTTAGGCAATATTTAGAATCAATTGAATGTATGAGTTGCAAGATAATTGTTAATGCTAAATCACTTGAACAATTGGCTAATGGTGGAATCCTTAGTCCCAGTTCTTTCCATAACCTTAAATTAATTTTACTTTAATCTTCTTTATCTTTAGTATTAAAAATTAGGTTTAAAAAAAAAATCTTCACAAGTCTGAGTATTGAATCTTTTACCACCATTTCCTAAACTACATCAATTTTTTACGCCGCCGACGCGGACTTGTCTTTAGGTTTAGAGTTTTAGATTTATTTTTAGGTTTTTATTTTATTTTTAGTATTATTTTTAATTTGTTCTATTTTACATTTCTTTGGGTATTTATCTTTTTGCTACAGGTTTTTGGATTTTGGATTAAAAAGAAATTGAGCCAAAGACTTTGGTGATTAAAGACTTGGAGTTAAAGTTAAAGCTAAAAGAACGGAAAAGAAGACAAATAATTTTATTTTTAATTAGATTTTATTTTTATTTGTTTCGAAAATTGTATTAGGAAATCTTTTATTATTTCTGTAATTTTTCTTTTATTTTTGGATACTTTTGGTCGAAGGGCCAGAGTCAAGGTCAGTCTAGTAATTCTAAGGTTCCCACAGGTTTTGGCTATACTAATAATCCTTCAGGACCAGCACAATTTCAAAACCATTCAGATAAGAAGATCATGAGTTTAAAAGAGTTTCTCACCTTTTTATCTCATAACACTGTTAAGTTTCAACAATCGGTTGAACAAAATTTAGAAGACAATAAAAAGATGATCCAGGCTAACTCTTAGGCTATTTACGATTTACGAACCCAGTTTAGTCAGTTGAATGAGTCTTTGAGAGAAAAAGGTAAGTTTCCTAGTCAGACCCAACCTAATCCTAGAGGAGTTCATAAAGTATCTTCTGGTGAGAAATCATCGAAGCATGTGAATGCAATTAGAACCCTTAGGAATGGTAAAGTGGTAGACAACAAGGTAACCATGCCTGATAGTGAACATACTGTAGTTCACCCTTATGAACCAGTAGCTGAAGAGACTGGTGAAGTCTCTAAAGAGCCCGATGCAGTTCCTTATAAGCCATATTTTATGCCCAGGGCCCCGTTCCCACAACTATTAGCACCAACAAATAAGGAATCCAACTTTAACGACATATTGGAGGTTTTTAAGCAAGTCACTATCAACCTTCCATTATTAGATGCAATTAGGCAGATTCCTACTTATGCCAAGTTCCTTAAGGATATGTGTTCGCGAAAGCGAAAGCTTAGTATACAAAAGAAAGCCTTTTAACCAGTCATGTGAATTTAATTATCCAGAACAATACAACTCCTAAGTACAAAGACCCAGGTTCCCCAACCATTTCTTGCATAATAGGTAACTACCGCGTTGAGAAAGCGTTATTTGACTTAGGAGCCAGTGCGAACTTACTTCCATACCATGTGTACCTCCATATATGACTTGGTGATTTGAAACCTACTCAGATAACACTGTAATTAGCTGATAGGTCTGTGAAAATTTCTCGTGGTGTCATAGAGGATGCTCTTATTGAGGTCGATAAGTTTATTTATCCTGTGGATTTTGTTGTCCTTGATACCCAACCTGTCCCTGACCCAGAGAATCAGATACCTGTGATATTAGGTTGCCCGTTTTTAGCTACATCTAATGCGATCATTAACTGTCTAAATGGTATTATGAACTTATATTTGGTAATATGACTATTGAGCTGAATATTTTCAATATTAGTAAGCAGCCACCTGAGCTAGATGACACATGCATTGAAGAGGTGAACATGATAAGAACATTATTTCAGGAGTCATTACTAAGCACTTTGTTAGAAGATCCATTAGAGAAATGCCTAGCCCACTTTGGGTTTGATTTTGATGATGATAGTGTGATGAATGAGGTGAATGCTTTGTTAGATTCAGCCCCTTTGATAGACACTAGTAATGGATGGAAAGCTAAGTTCGAATCACTACCAGTTTCTGAGTCTACCCTAATTCCTTCTTTATAAGAGCCTCCTAAGTCGGACCACTATCAGTTTCTAAGTATACCCTAATTCCTTCTCTAGAAGAGCCTCCTAAGTTGAACTTAAACAACTACCAGATACCATGAAGTATATGTATTTAGGCCCATCTGAGACTTTGCCTGTGATTGTAGAATCCGACTTGGATAATAACAAGGAAAGTAGGCTAGTGACCGTGCTTCAAGACAATAAGGAATATTTAGGGTGGACCATAGAATACATTAATGGTATAAGTCATATTGCTTGTATGCATCAGATTCATTTAGAGGATGATAACAAACCGTCTAGGGAGATGCAACGTCGACTTAAACTTAACATGAAAGAAGTAGTTCGAACTGAGGTGATTAAGTTATTAGATGCAGGTATTATCTACCCTATTTCTGACAGTAAGTGGGTCTTCCCCGTTCAGGTTGTTCCCAAGAAATCAGGTATCACTGTAGTCCAGAATGATAACAATGAGTTAATCCCAACCCGAGTGACCACGGGGTGGCATGTTTGTATTGACTATAGAAAATTGAACAAGTTCACGAGGAAGGACCACTTTCCCCTTCCATTCATCGACCAAATGCTTGAGAAATTAGCTGGACATAGCCATTATTGCTTGCTAGATGGTCTTTTTGGTTATAATCAGATTGTTGTTACCCCAGAAGACCAAGAGAAAACACTTTTACCTGTCCCTTTGATAACTTTGCATATAGACGCAGACCTTTTGGGTTGTGTAATGCACCCGCTACTTTTCAGCATTGTATGAGGAACATATTTTAAGACATGGTAAAACGATTTCTAGAGGTCTTTAGGGATGATTTTTCAGTATTTGGGTCATCTTTTAATGAGTGCTTGCATCATTTGACATTAGTGTTGACTAGGTGTAAGGAAAAGAATTTAGTGCTTAATTGGGAAAAATGTCATTTCATGGTTCGATCAGGAATTGTTTTAGGGCATATCGTATCTTCTAAGGGTATAGAGGTAGACAAAGCCAAAGTTGACCTTATTAAGACTTTACAGGTTCCCAAAACTGTACGAGATGTTAGGTTATTCTTAGGGCATGCAGGTTTTTATCGTCGATTCATTAAGGATTTTAGCTTGATTTCTAGACCTCTTTGCAATCAGCTTGCAAAAGATGTTAAGTTTGTCTTTGACGATGCTTGTTTAGAGGCTTTTGAGAAGCTTAAGACCTTACTCACTACCGCCCTCATAGTACAGGCACCTAACTGGAACCTACCATTTGAGATAATGTGTGATGCTTCAGATTATGCTATTGGTGTTGTGTTAGGTCAGCGAGAAAAAAAATTACTTCATGTGATTTACTATGCCAACAAAACTCTAAATGATGCACAACTGAACTACACCACCACAGAGAAGGAAATGTTAGCCATTGTTTTTGCCTTAGACAAGTTTAGATCTTATCTCTTATGTTCTAAGGTTATAGTCTTTATTGATCATGCGGCTTTGAAGTACCTTCTGTCTAAGAAGGATACTAAACCTAGATTGATTAGATGGATCCTTTTATTACAAGAATTCTCTCTAGAAATTAGAGACAAAAAGGGTGCAGAAAATGTAGTAGCAGACCACTTGTCTAGACTTGTTGTGGATTCCCCTGATGATTCTCTTCCTATGAGAGATAGTTTTCCTGATGAACAACTATTCTTTGTTTTCCAATTACCTTGGTTTGCGAATATAGTGAATTATCTTGTTACTGGTCGAATGCCTCAATACTGGGGTAAACAAGATCGTTCTAGGTTTTTAGTCGAGTTAAAGCATTTCTTTTGGGATGATCCTTATTTGTTTAAGTATTATCCAGACCAGATTATTACAAGATGTATACCTGAGAGTGACTAGTACAATATTATTTCCTTTTTTCATGATCATGCTTGTGGGGGTCACTTTAGTGCTAAGAAGACTGCGACTAAGATATTACAGTGTGGAATCTACTGGCCTTCGATGTTTAAAGACACCCACAATTACTGTGTTGCTTGTGAGCGTTGTTTGAAGTTAGGAACAATTTCTCGTAGAAATATGATGCCTTTGAACCCTATTTTAGTTATTGAGGTATTTGATGTGTGGGACATTGATTTTATGAGTCTTTTTCCTAATTCCTTTGGTTATTTTTACATCCTTGTCGCTGTAGACTATGTATCTAAGTGGGTAGAGGTGTTTCGTGTAAAATAAACGACCACAAGGTTGTGGTCTTGTTTTTGAATGATAACATATTTGCACGTTTTGGTACACCATGAGTTATAATTAGAGATTGAGGGTCACACTTTTGTAATCGACCGTTTAAGATTTTGATAAAGAAATATGATATTACCCACAAAGTAGCTACCCCATATCACCCACAGACTAGTGGTCAAGTAGAGGTTTCCAACAGGGAGATAAAAACGTTTTCTAGAGAAAATAGTTAAATCTAATAGGAAAGACTAGTCGTTGAGGCTTACTGATCCCTTACGGGCTTACCGTACTGCGTTTAAGACCCCCATTGGAATGTCACCTTATCGTCTAGTTTTTGGCAAGGCATGTCACCTTCCCGTCGAGTTAGAACATAAAGCATATTGGGCTGTAAAGAAGTTAAATTTTTCACTTGACAAAGCTGGAGCTCACGGGAAGCTCTAGCTCAATGAGTTGGAAGAGATTCGGAAAGATGCATATGATAGTGCTAGGGAGTATAAGAACAAAATGAAACTTGTGCATGATAGAAATATTTTAAGAAAGTCATTTTCTCCAGGTCAAAAAGTTCTTCTGTATGATACTCATTTGCATCTATTCCCCGGGAAGTTACGCACTCGGTGGACCGGTCCTTTTATTGTACACACTGTTTTTCCTCATGATGCTATTGAGATTGAGACTCAAGATGGTAGAAGTCCTTTGAAGGTTAACGGTCAGAGATTGAAACAATTTTTAGAGCCTTGTCCTACAGGTGATGTTGAGGACGTCCCTTTGGAGGACCCTGTTTACCTTGATTGACCATCAAGGTTTTTTTTGTACATTAGTAGATTTTTGTAGGTTTTTATTATTCGTTTTTAGGTTCTTTCTCTGAAGAAGGATTGTTACGCTTCACCCAGGTATTATCTTTCTGACTTACCTCTTTATATTTTGATACTGCTCTTTATTTTGAAACATTGATGACACTGTTTGATTTAAGTTTGAGGGTAAGGGAGAAACTTTTTAGTGCAATAATAAAACTCCAAAATTTATAAGCTTGTGAACAATTCAGGATGACACTATCCATTCTAGGTAGATGGAAACTTAGCTCTTTTTCTATAGGAATTGGTGTGCCCAGTCAAATGGTCTATTCATAAAAGGGCAAAGTTCAGATGTTAGAAATAACATGATAGTTGTCACCATATCTGGGAGTCTATCTCGACAATATCACCTTCTATTTTTATTTTTGTAATTTTTATGTTTCTCTAAGTAATTTGGTGGGGCACCAATATCGAATTGTTATCGCCGCCAGGATGAAATAAAGTGTTTGAGATCAAGCCCCATTATTATATTTAATTTTTTTTTTCGAGTATTGACACTTTGATAGCAATATGTGTGTGTTCTCCCTGTCTCCGTCACCTAAGCAAGCATGGAACGCAGGATCCATGAGAACTATCATGTAAGATGCTGATAAGGACCATGCGCTTGGATTCAATTTGATCCAATCATGTTGTCAATACATTTATAATTGTTTTATTTTCAATAAATCGATCGCTTGGACCTTTGTATATACCAGCTAGGTCGATATTAGTATAAGGATTAAGACCAGTGGGAGCGTATCTCAATCCATTAGGATTCGTCCTGGCATTGACCTTCAGACAGATATGGGAAACACCGTTCACCTTAGTCAACACGCGCAAACTTCATTTTGTCAATATTCATCTTCTAAATCTTTTCATGTGATTGTACTTTAATAGATTCTGAATATCGTGGTTGAACAACTATCTAAGTAGAGCTTTGTTTTCTTATATATGAATTTTAGTACGGTGAGTGCAAACTCGTGTATAACAATTGGACTCATATAGGGTAATGATTCTCATAGCCGAAGAATTTAGTATGCCAACTAAATAGCTTGTTTAGTGTTTACCCTCAATCGTTGACAGGTAGCTAGGATTTGGAGTAAAGGTTTTATAGGTATACCTCTTGTAAACCCTCACGAGACAAAACTCGTCCACTAGGGACACCTAGGGGTTTAAAGGCTTATTACATGTGCTAAATGTAGTTGCAATTCCTGCGAAAGTGATTTAGGATTTTATTTTATTTCTAGATTAGATTTGCTTGATGACTAACAAATAATAAGTTTGAGGGTATTTGATAAACACTATTTTTGTCTAATTTGTCCGCAATTACCTATTTTTTTAGTGATCGATTTTATACTTATTGTGTGATTTTATGTCTTTGTAGGTATTTTTGGAAAATAAATATTTTTGGAAAAATTGGCTCAAAAAGTTGTTAAAGGAAGCCATAAAAATTACAAAGGCACCCCGAAGAATTGATAAAGGCACCCACCATATGGATTAGGGGCACCCTTCATTTCAAATTCAAATCCGAAATTGGCGGGAAGAAATTCTTCACGTGTGAAACAGAATCTGAGTTGGTGGAGAGCGAGATTTTTGGGATTTTAAACAGCTGTTTTGATATCTTAGAAACAAGACTCAACCAAAACAAGTTTAAACACGTCAATAACAAGAGTTTCACGCCGGAAAAATGGGTGAAAAGTCAAGTTGGAGGGCGGAAGAGGATTTCCTTTCTGTTTTGGATTAACAAGAGTTTTGGATTGTTTGTTTGAGTCCTTATCGACTTAGTACTGGTAGTTAGGGTTGGGGAGACTATATAAAGAAAAGAGAAACAAGAAAAAAATCATCTGGAAGTCGGGCGAAAAATTTCAGAGAAAAAAAAAATTCCGCTGGTGAAGAAGAAGAAGGAGTACAGACCACACCAAAAGAGAGTCGCTGATCATGTCACCTTTTCTTTCGTCTTTTACTGCGCCCATAAGCAGTCTTTTATTCTCTGTTTTATTTTCTCTTCAACAACACATAAAACAGTATGAGCAACACTTATATCCGTAGTTGTTTTCTGTGTTACTCCAGTTTTTCTCTTCTTTTAAGCACTTTGAGTTATAAACATGTATTTTGAGAGAGTGTTTGACATGAGGAGCTAGACCCCATTGCTGAGGCGACGGAGGAAGCCATTTTTCCAATAATAAAGTGGTATATTTTTATTTTATTATTTTTTTTTTGCAATTCTTCTATGATTATTTGCTAAAATTAAATTTGAAATAATGATTTTTATCAATTAGTTGTGTTTTCTTTTGATGAGTCATGCTTAGTTTAGAGCTATTGTTGTCTCATACTTTTGATTTACAACTATTATTTTGAAAATATAACTTTCGCAATATTTAGAATCAATTGAACGTATGAGTTGCAAAATAATTGTTACTGCTAAATCACTTGAAAAATTAGCTAATGGTGGAATCCTTAGTCTCAGTTCTTTCCATAACCTTAAATCAATTTTACTTTAATCTTCTTTCTTTTTAGTATTAAAAATTAGGTTTAAAAATCAAATCTTCACAAGTCTGAGTATCGAATCTTTTACCACTATTTCTTAAACTACATTATTTTTCGCGCGCTTTGTAAGTTTTTTTGACTTTTTTTTGGGCTTTTTTTGTCTTTTTGGCACATGTGTGTGCTACTTATTGGTATTAGGAGTGTGACTAGGGTTCGCCCAGGCTAGCACTTGCTTTGATATTTATTAATGTCGTGGCCATATTTATGGCCTGTTTAGAGTTTCTCAATTGTACGAGATTCTTTTAGCATTTTATGTTTATTTTTATGCAGTGCATACATAACATTTTCAAGAGATTCAGTCGTGGAAGTTTGCAATTTGAAATTATTCTTGATGCGACTATGCAGTTAGATGATATGCATCTAATTAACGTTTTTATTCAGATACGGCTTAGCCTCTATAATGTTCGCAATTTCGTATAATCAGCGTGTTTTGTCTTATACAAATAGTTCGCATAAATGCATATGAAATACGAGGATTTAATTGATTACGACTCTGAAATTTCTGTGATGTGTATATATGCAAAACGATCTACAAGGCTAATTTTGTTAGGTGCAGAGTATCCCTTCTCGATTTTCTTGCAGAATGTGGGATAGAAGTAATATTCATAATTCAGATGCTTGTTAGAAAATTATGTATATTTTTTTTGTGCTTCTGCAACTTAGCGAAAAGCAATATTACAAGAGAAGTATTAGAATTTTCTCTTTTGTCAAAAACTCACCATCAACCTTAAGTCCCCTGCTTAGCACGGAACGATAATGCGTTTCGTGGTAAACACTAGATGGTGATTTGAATAATATTATTTTAATGTTATAAGCAAAATAAATCAACAACTTTTTAGTTTGTCGTACATTACCAGACATTCTAATTTTGATGATGCTCCAATGATGTTGAATAATTAAAGGAGTAATAGTTGATATAGTAGTGCCTGTAGGATGATAAAACGTCGTATGAGGAGCGTAAATTAGTGAGGCGTGGCTGATTTTTATGATGGAGAGACCAAAATTAATCCGTGTGTAGCACGAGAGCATAGTTTTAATTAGGAAATCCTTGTTTGACCTAAATTTGGAAACCAATCACTATAAAAGGGAGTACCCTTTATATTTTTTTTATTCTTTTCTCCCTATTATCTCTAGCGCCTCCCACTCACTCTCTCCGACAAGTAGCTCCATCCCCTTCCGTCAGTTTATCGCCGCTGGCCAAATTTCGGCTAAAATTCCGGTGATCTTTTTTTTTTTTTTACTTACGTGAGTTATTCATGTTCATCACACATATTTTTTTTCTTTTTTTAACGTGAATGCATGTTCACGTAATTTTTTTTTATATGAGAATATTAACTCATTAGCTCAGTTACCTTTGCCTGTTTAATTGCACGAGCATGTTTTTGAGTTGGTAATGATTTCCTCTTGCAGGTGAGCTTCACTTCCACAATTGTTGTCTTTAATTGTGATAATTCTTCATTGGCTTCACTGCAGTATTGTTGAGCTTTAACCAGGTCTGCTAGAGTTTGTAGCAATTTTCCTGGATGTTGATTTTAATTTATAAATATAAGCATGTATTTGCATAAAATATAACCATACCTTGCACATGATTGCTCAGCTGTTGACGTGAATATTATGCGAACCCATTGTAGATGTTTATCAATCAGGAGGATAATGTTACCACAACTTCTAGTCATAGTGGAAGCAAAAATTCTGATGTGATTTGTTTAGATGATGTGCCCATTATTCATGATGAGTTCTTTAACTGTGTTTTCGCAAAGGTTGCTGGTCCTGGTTATGTTGGCAATTTTATTTTGAACATAAATAGTCATCCTCAGCTTCAGAATATTTATCCGTAAGATGTTGTTAGGTGTTGTTTGCAGAGAAGAGAACATAGGCCTTCATTTGTTGATTTTAAGACGTTCTAAATCCCTTTGCCCGAACGGACATAATGGGATAAAGTTTTGTTGGAGAATCCTCACGTGAAGCTAGTTCTATAAAATGCTAAGATATTCCATGCTATGCGAGTGTCTGAGACTTTGAGGCTTAATAAAGACACGAAGGGTCTTCTTGTATTTGATTCTCGTTGGTGTGGTCTAGCCATTCAGCAGTATGCGCTTGGGGTGAATTAACCATCACTTTGGAGGATGTGGCAGTTTTGATGCAACTGCCCATTGTTAGTAGTATTCCACTTGAATGGTCTGACTAGGAGAAGAAAAATGGTGTCATCCTTATTCAGATGATAACAGCTCTACCGAAGTATGACCGTTGCACTAACAAGAATTATTCAACTTGGATTGATTACTGGTGGAACGGAAGTACAAGTGCTAACGGCCTTGCTGTTGAAAATCCTTTGTGCATTACTGCGTTCCTTATACTTTGGCTTTCCAGAGATGTTTTCTAAGATTCTCATAGGGGTCAATTGAAGTTTGGACTTGTACCGCTTGCTGTTGTGCTTGCTGGTGGAAAAACCCTTCCTCTTGGTAACTTGTTACTAGGCTCCTTATACTCTCATTTGGATTATTTTATCCATGATATAAAAATTTCCAATGGCTATGCCAAGGTGGAATCTTTTATCCCTGTTATTTTTATGCAAGCCTGGCTATGGGAACATTTTCCTGAATATGCATCGAAGACCAAACCCCCTTTCCCAAGCACAGAAATAGTGTATGCTAGAATACTCCGTTGGAGTAACAAAAAACCTTCTTCTGTTAGTCTTATTAGCATAATGGATAATGAGAAAAATGTGAATTTCAGACCTAGGGGTTCGAGGCTTCCACACGTGATTCCACCAGATTCTTATGCTGAGAGTTTTGTTATTATTCTATGTTCTGGCCCGAGTGATGAGGGAGAGGCCACTTTCGTGAATAGTTACACCCCAAGATATATTCTTGCTTCGCTCTGACGAGTATATCATGGAGAGTTATGATATTGATAGGGCAGCTCGAAAAATGGGATATGATCAATATATTTCTCGTTACCATACCGAGACGCCTTCTACAGACAAGCTTCAGCGATTTGAGGGTGCCCACACCATTTCTGGTCGAAGTATTCCTTTCTTCCAGACCGATAGAAAAGGATGTGTTACAAATGAATACGCCAGTTTTTGGAAAGCACAACTTACCCTTCTTAAGAAATTCGTGTCTGGTGAGCCTTCTGAGGTACGTGGTAAGCCTTCTGAGAAGAAGTTAGTAGATCAGCCAAACTTGAAAATTACTTCGAGACGCGATTCGATCGTTAACTTGACACAGGTATTTGAAATCATTCTTTGTTTAATCATTTTCTTTTATTGAGCGACTGGATGTTTGGTTCGTTTCTTGTAGTCATGGTTCCCAAAGCACTTTGCATTTGGTATTTTGGAAAGCGTCACTTCTCAGTCTGGGGACAAAAAACTACGGGTAGTAATGCCTGGAAATGGAGACCGTCCTTGGAAGAAGGTAAGCGCCTTGTGTCTCCTTTTACTCTTCCTTTTTGTATGAAATAAACCTATATCTTCTATTGAAAAATATCTTTGTGCAGCTTGGGAATATAATTCGTCAGGGTGAATCGAGTTTTCAACCTTTCAAGTTTGGTGTCCCAGCTGTTATGGGATCCTCAACACCTTATGTTATAAGTGAAGTTTCTCCTGAAAATTCTTGAGTTGTAGGAATCTTTGTCTTGCTACTTTTGATGAATTCTGATTCTTGTGAGTAATCTCCAGCCTTAGATGACCAGAAATACAGATACTCTGGTATCTGGAAGTACTAATATGGTTGGAAGTATTGAGGAGGAAGTTTGATATGACCATGGACCTGAAGAATCGTTCCAAAATGAAGAAATTAAAGATTCTGAAACTGAAGACGAAGAAATTTGTGTTGAGTCGCATTATGAGATGCCTTCTTCTTCTGATGGATTGTCGAAGCTTCAAGTAAGTTTACTTTATAATATTTCATGAACTATATTGCTTGTGATGTGTCTTTTTTTAACTCGAAACCCTGAACAGGTTCCTCCTAACGTGACTGTTGGAGAAAGCACTCCAAGTGGTGCCATTGTACATAATGCTGATGTGATGGAGATTGTTCCAGTTGAGTATCCAAATGCTGGAGTTAGCTTCGACTTCAAGTTTGATAGGATTCAACACAAACACGTGTGCATTGGGGGTTTTACTATTCCGTCCGACCATGCTGAGATGTACACCAAGATATGGAAGAAATTTGGCTATTTCTTCGTTGGTAATCCTGAAAACTATCATATTCTGGAGAGGAATGTGTTTGCACTGCTGCTAATTATGAATAAGATGATTGTTATTCCCCGTAGAGAAATCTCTGAGATAGTTTTTCAAGACTGGAAGGATGCCTTGGAGGAGGAAGAAAGAGCTGAGCTTAATGTCGCCTGGCTTCGTCGTCATTTAGAAGTTATCGAAAATTATTTGCAAGAGAAAAGTGTATCTTGTATCTTGGAGATGGTCGCTAAGGATAAATGTGAAGTTGATATAATTTATCGGGAGTTGAAGCTTGCAACTAAGGCGCTTGCTCAAATGGAGAAGGCGTATGCTGAAGGTGTTGAGCCATTTTTCAAGGATTTTTCAAGGTTTTCCTAATTTCTCATAGGTTTTGAGACATATGGCTTTTTTGTGGTTTTATTTTGGGATTTTTGAGTAGATAGAGATTTCTGAATAATTTATAAGGATATATATTTTTTGAAAAGAAATAATACTTTGCTTGATTAAATGAATTAAAATCATAAGTATGAATGCAAGATATTACAAAAAATTTGGAGGAATTATAAATATTACATAAAACATGGAAATAAAGCGTGATGGTAGCGAGATGCTTTATGCGTTGTGAGTTTGCAGCCACTTGCCATGTATGACCACCCCTTCTGGCTTGTCAATATTGACAAGCGATTTCGGTGATGAGATATGACTCTTATTCAGAAGAGGTTGTTATCTTTTTCACCATTTCTTCGACATGGAAGGCATTGGGTTCAGGTCCCTCAACTTCATGACATGTCTTCTGAATAATCACGCTATTAATTTCTTTATCTTTAGTGGAGACAATCCATACCCATTTGATAAAATTTTAAAAAGGATCAACTTCCTATTCACATCGCCGAGTCAGAGTAGGGTTGATATCCGGTTCAAGTCCCCAAGCTTTGATGGGACGTGGGATTTCTGGTTGCAGAGAAGTTGGTTGGATGTGACTTACTTGTATGCGAAATCTTCGAACATATGATGCCATGTCCTCTTCTGGTAACTGATACGTATCCAGATTCACTTTGCGACAAAACTCGTCTGATAGAGAATCTTCGGAATTGGCCGTCTTGTTTGAAAGTCTTGGAGGTGTGGGCGCCGTAAAGGAGATAGATCTGCTTCTATTTTGTTGTTACAGACCCACGGGAGTCCCTGTCATAACTCGGGCCCTCTTTGATAATGTGAAACTTGGCGTGTGTTCGGGTGTCACATGTTTTTACTTCAAGAGTGATGTATTCGTAGGCACTCCTGGACTTCCCTTCGAAAATTCTTGATTACAGTTGGTGAATGCGTAGCTTCGTGCCTGGAAATCCCAGAAGATCTCAGAGTCTTGATAGTGATGATATTGATGTCAATGCCTGCGTCGATCAGTGTATGCTCGAACTCGGTATCCTTGAGGCAAGCAGTGGTGAGTTATCCCCATCTAGGATTCTCATTGTGTTGGATGACCACGTCTGAAGCGGACTTGGGATATGCAGTGTCACTTTCGGCGAAAATTAGACGCTTACCCGATACAATACGATTGAGGGCGGTAAAAATATCTTTTTGTTGCGCCTTTTGATAAGTAAAGGAATTCATATATGCACTTCATCATGGATTGAACATTTATGTTGTCTAAGTCCCCAGAGAGAGTGAAGCTTCTAACTAGGAGAGGATCTTTGTGGATGCCTTCAGTCCCCAGGCATAGTTCTCCTGAGTCGATCTTTTCTTTGAAGATACGCCGTAAGCCATTGCACTCACTGGTGAGATGGTTGACGAATTTGTGGAAGTGACAGTATTTTGGATTGGACATATCCTCTTTGGTGGGCGGATGTCGCATAGGTGGTAACTTGGTAGATCCCTTTTGCGCCCATAATTCTAGTAGTTCGAGGAATTCCTCCACTGGAAAAGGGAATCTGGGATTGTCAGATCCGTCTTGGTTTGTCATGGTTAACGTGAAGTCTCGGTCGAGCCTTGTCCTTGATTTGATACTGGGGATGTTGTTGGAGTTGACGCGACGCGCTTAGTCTGCAATGTTGATTGAGAAACTGCTTTTTTTTTCCTCATTCCTCGGTAAAAACACCTATGGAATGTTGGGTAGAATATTTTTTATTCACCAGGCGTCTACTTCCACGAGTGTCTCCATGGCTTTCTTCTTTGGTGGGCCTCGCTCTTTCCAACAATGTTGGGGCAGTCGTTGCCAATCTTTTGGCGGCTTCGTGTAGCTCAGAGAATGTTTGGAATCGTAAATTTTCTAATAAAGAACGATAAAAAATCATACCGTTAATGCAAAGCTCCACCAATTGTTGTTCAGTTACATTCTGGTCATGGCAGTCGAGAGCTTGTATTCTGAACCTATTGACATATTCGTTAGGGTGCTCGTTGTTCCTCTGGAACATTCTTCCCAGATCCGAGAGAGTGATTTCCTCATAGACGAAGAAATACTTTTTGTAAAAAATATTGACCATCTGAGACCAACTGGAAATACTATTGGGGGCTAGATGTTATACTAGGTGTAAGCTCTTCCCGTAAGGGATTTGGAGAATTCCTTGAGCCGCAACACTTGGTTATATTCATGCGCTCCTAATGATTCCAGGAATCGAGAAATATGTTCTCGAGCATTCCAGGTGCCATCGTACAACGAGAATGGGGGAGAAGAATACCCGTTTGGCAGTGCAATCCTCTGGATTTCAGTTGGGTAGGGGGTTGATGTTGGTGTAATGAAGATGAATATTCTTTTCCACGATTTTGCAAGAGTCTTTCAAGATCTTCACGAGTGACAAAATTTTGTTGTGGTTGATTTCTTTCTGGTACACGATCATCGATAATATGTACCTCGTCATTTTCCTGGGTGTTATCTCTCAACGTGTTGGCACCACCGACAGTTGTGTTCTTAGCTTTCTCCATTTGACGATGACGCTGTTCCGGTGATAATTGATCTTTTAGAATCTTAAGAAAAGTGAGAACTTCCTTCTGGGTAGTGGCCATGGCTACTTGAGTTTCAGTCAAGGTATCTTGCCGTTTCATCAAATCATCCATGGTAGGTGGTGCCTGCTCCTGGTTTTTGGCACCTTCAGTAGTATGAAGAGAAATTTTGGTGTTTTCAATGGTGTTGTTTTGAGGAACAATTTCTGGAGCTCCACTACTAGTGTTACCATCATTCGCAGTGGATTTTGAACTTGAATTGGGATTAGTTGTTGAACCTGATCTGAAATCCACCATTTTTGAGTGATTGAAGAATTGATTTCCAGATAGTTGGAAAATCGGATTCGTGACCGAGAGATTGATCTCCCACTGTGGTCACCAATTGTTAGTACTTATTTTTATGCAATGCATACAGAACATTTTCAAGAGATTCAGCCGTGGAAGTTTACAACTTGAAATTATGCTTGATGCGACTCTTCAATTAGATGGTATGCATTTAATTATCGTTTTTATTCAGATATGACTTAGCATCTATTCTGAATGTTCGTAATTTCGTATAATCAACGTGTTCTGTCTTATACAAATAGTTCACAGATGCATATGAAATAACGAGGATTTAATTGATTACGACTCTGAAATTTATGTGATGAGTATATATATGCAAAACGAGCTACAAGGATAATTTTGCCAGGTGCTGAGTATCCCTTCTCGATTTTCTTGCAGAATGTGAGATAGAAGTAATATTTATAATTTTGATGCTTGTCAGAAAATTATGTATATTTATTTTGTGCTTATACATCTTGGCGAAAATCAATATTACAAGAAAGTATTACAATTTTCTTTTTTTTATCAAAAACTCACCATCAACAACCTAATAATAATTTCCAACTTGCTCTAGACGGTGTCATACATCTTTTTCCTCTTTTGGAAGCTATATAACAACAAAGTGTAACTAAAATTAAGAGCTAATTCAAGTAAGAGGGGAAATAATCTTGATGTAAAAGAAACAATTTTCTTAAAAATATAAACAAAATACATACTTAAAGTTGTACCTCATTTATTCCCTGCTCTGGGGACTAATCACGCTCCACTATTATTTTGATGTCTATTCATTTTTTGAATTCAAACTATGCAATACCTTCGGCCCCGGCTCAACCTCTGACTATTGTATTGCATCACGTAGTGTTCAGCGGTCAAAGTACATTGTGATCTTAGTGTCTGGTCATTCACCAAGGTGGATGATTCTGGGAATTTTACATAGACAAATGCCAAGTCTGTCTTGGCTTGTGTTTGAATACGTAGTCACTCAATCAAAGCTAAATAATTTGAAGTGAACAGATGTGCAACTTTAGGCTTTCCTTCTATAAACTAAAATTATTTTTAAAAAAAGTAAATAACTCTTAATAATTTGAAAGGAATTAGTTCGATCGTAAGAAAAACAATCCGGAGAAATGTATTCCGAGATAAAACTAGGCTACTAACACCCTGAATATGGATAGGAATTTAAATTACCAAAATAATAAATAATTTACAACATGAATAATATAAAAGCTACTGAAGCTGGTCAAACAACTACTAACACCTTCAATGTCGTTGCGTTTGTTGCTCCCTGTGAGTGAAAAGGTTGTCAAATGCAACAGTCATCACTTAACCGTTTTTAACCGTGCAAACTCAAAGGAAACCTAGCGAATCAATTGTAAAAAAAATGGTCGATTTTTCAGTAATGTGAAAAATGTTAATTTGAACTGTAGCATATCTTACCAAGAATTTAAATCGACGAAATAAAAAAAGATCTTAGATCCATGAAGAACTATAACATATAAATATTCTTACCCCAAAAGTGAATTTGCATGTCTTTGACCCGCCTATGAGCTGTATGTCACAAGGGTGCACCACATAGTTCAACAAATATCTAACTTATCCTTGTGCACCATCATGGCTAGCCCATTTGGCTAATTGGCTAGCCTCCATTCTAGAATCTTCTCTATTTTGTCCTTTTCTTAGAATACTCTAGAATGATGTAGATATTTGTGGATAAGAGTAGAATAATCTAGAAGTAGATCTTAGCCATACACTTGTATAGATCTTAGATAAATCTCTAGAACATTCTTGGCTCCCAACTAGTATAAATATGGATGACATTCTCATTTGTAATCATCCAACAACAAGCTCTCTAAGCATTGTAACATTCTCTTTCTAATAATCAAATACTCTCCCACTTCAAAATCTCTAAGTCTCCAATTACTTTGAGTTCTTTTAAGGCTTACTTGAAGAGTTCAAGTGCCGCACGGTCTAGTCCAAAATCTAAGCCCGTGATAACTGGTATCAGAGCTAAGTTCATACTACTCTCGGTAAGATCTCTCACCATGTCTTCAAATGTTGCAAATGTTGTTATCACTAACAATAATAAAAAGGTTGAGAAGACAAAGAAACAACAACGGGATAAGTCAGTGGGCCCCCGTTTAGAATCTCGTGTTGGATCACTGGAAGAAAAGGTAGAAAAGTTGAACCTGGATTTAGGGGAATCCATGGAGCAACAAGATGATTTGGAGAAATCGATGGAGGTCTCTTTTGAGACGTATCAGAACGAGATGGGTGCACATGTGAGGATGCTGCGAGCTCAAATTGAAGAGCTAAGGACCCTGATCCGAGGAATGCGGTTCGTGGACCATCTAGAGTGAGGGTGCCAGAACCAAAGGAATACTCCGGCGCAAGGGATGCTAAGGAGATGGAAAACTTTCTATGGAACATGGAAAGATACTTCAGGGCCACGGTCCTTGGTGACGAGCAAGAACGGGTCGACACGGCGACAATGTACCTGATAGAAGATGATTATTGTGGTGGAGAAGAAAATATGCAGAAATCGAGAGAGGAGTCTGCACCATCACTACTTGGGCGGAGTTCAAAAGGGAGATTAAAGCCATGTTATATCCGGAGAACGTTGAGCACAAAGCTCGGGACAAGCTTCACAATTTGAAGTATTCAGGTACCATTTACGAATATGTCAAACAATTTAATTCCCTCATGTTAGACATATTAACAATGGCAAACGAGGACCGCTTCTACCACTTCAATCGTGGCCTACCTCGTTGGGCTTCTATGGAACTTCAACAAAGAGGTATTACTGACTTGTCCACCGCATTAAGCACTGTCGAGAAACTTGATGACTTTTCTAGCAAACCTGATCAACTTTCCAAGAACAAGCCATCCAAGCCATTACCACAAGGAACGGGTGGGGGGGAGACAAGAACTACCGCGATAAGCCACAAACTAGCCGCGAAGGGTCCAAGCCAAATAACGGGTGGAAAGGAAGACAAGATAACCGTGTAAAGAAACGCTTCATTTGCCAAGGTGACCATCTTGCCCACAGTTGTCCCCAAAATAACTTGCTCAACTCTTTGATTACGGAGCATGAAAAGAAAACCGAAGACTCGCACCTGGGAGCCGTTCGGTTGAGTGCCATCAAGAGCCATCCCAAGGAAAAACGTCCAGCACCAAAGGGGAACAAAGGACTTATGTATGTAGACATAAGTTTAAACGAGCAGAAGACCAAGGAAATGGTCGATTCTGGTGCAACACACAACTTCATCTCTAAAGTAGAAGCCGAGAGATTGAAGTTGAAGGTCGAGGCGGATTCAAGCACCATAAAGGCGGTAAATTTCAGAAGCCATACCGGTTCAGGGAGCGGCCAAGGGGGTCGACATGAAGGTTGGTTCTTGGAGGAATTACTGACTTTATGGTGGTAAAGATGGACGATTTCAGAGTTATCCTAAGGATGGAATTCTTGGATCGTGCCAAAGTTGCGGTGGTGCCCTGCCTCGGAGTAGTTAGCATCAGTGATGAGAAGTCCCCTTGCGTGATCCCATCCACCCGGACCAAGGAGACTTGCTCAATCAAATTATCGGCTCTACAACTGAAGAAAGGAGTTCAGAAGGGAGAACCAACCATTGTAGCAACCATCATGGAGGAAAGCAAAGAACGGGACGAGGTTGTTCCGTTGAAGCTTCAAAAGGCTTTGCAAGAGTACCAAGACGTGATGCCAACCGAGTTTCCCAAGAGGGAGGCGGATCATCAGATCGAGTTGGAACCTGGAGCAAAGCCGCCCACCATGGCCCCATCTGGCCATAGTCCATTGGAGTTGGCCACAGGCCAACAACCTCTAATGCCACACACATTCGCTGGAGGATATAGATGAAAGTGCTATGCCGCTTTTCAGTTCACTAAGGAGTTGAATGAGAAGCATGACCTGGACAAGCATTCTTGGAGAAAGCCTCTCAGCGTATGAAGAAATGGGCAGACAAGAAAAGGAGACCCGCATCTTTCGAAGAAGGTGACTTAGTCATGCTGAAGTTGAACCCGCAACAGTTCAAAGCTTTTCGGAAGGTACATAAGGGACTCATTCGACCGTACCAGGGACCATTTCGCATCGTCAAGAAAGTCGGGAAGGCGTCCTATAGATTGGAGCTACCTAGCCATATGAAGATCCATCCTGTCTTTCATGTCAGCTGCTTGAAGCCATATTATGCGGATCAAGATGACGAGTCTAGAGGAGTTACCAAGAGTGCCCCGTTCAATATGATTACCTCTCTAGACAAGCAGGCTTCAAGCATAGAGTCACACAGACATGTCTCAAGAGGAGGGCGAATTTACAAGGAATATCTTGTCCGATGGAAGGATCAACTAGACAGTGAATCCAGTTGGGAACATGAAGACTTACTTTGGCAACACAAAGATCTCATCGACAAGTACAACGCGACGAGGACGTCTGCGAATTCGGGTGGGGTAGAATGTCACAAGGGTGCACCACATAGCTCAACAAATGGCTAACTCACCCTTTTGCACCATAATGTCTAGCCCATTTGGCTAATTGGCTAGCCTCCGTTCGAGAATCTTCTCTATTTTGTCCTTTTCTTAGAATACTCTAGAATGGTGTAGATATTTGTGGATAAGAGTAAATATAATCTAGAAGTAGATCTTAGCCATACACTTGTATAGATCTTAGATAAATATCTAGAACATTCTTGAATCCCAACTAGTATAAATAGGGATGCCATTCTCATTTGTAATCATCCAACAATCAAAGTTTGGGAGAGCAATACAAGCATACAACTTCCATTCAAACATTCATCTTTCTTCTTGAGTGTTCTTAAGTTGTTCTTGAGTTTCTTGTGAGTTTGATCTTGAGTAGTCACTTGAAGTTGTGTTAAACTTCATTGGGAAGGCTTACTTATCTAGTAACGGAATTCTATACAAGTGCCGCACGGAAGAAATTCGAGGCGAAGGTATGACCCCGTGACATGTAGCATCCTCTCTTCGGGCACTGCACTCTTTTTGCGTTCTTGTTTTTTTTTCTTTCGAGTATGTCTGTCCTAAGCGTCGTTTGAATGTCATTAGTTTCTGTTTATGTGACTCTATCTTCTCTAAATTTTCAAATATTTTATATTTTAATCTTTGCATTAATTATCTAGGGGAATGTACAACAGTTTTAAGGCTCTAGTCTTTTTCAAGAAAATAAATCTCTTCGGCGATGTTGAAACCATTTAGGTTATTATAACAGGTTATGCTCATCCTGGTGGTAAAATATTATTCAAATTAATTTGCTGGGATTTGCTTATATATATTAACATGATTATGGAAAGGAAATACACTTTAGAAAATACATACCTATAATCGACTAAAATAGGTTATATCAATGTTGCAGAAATTAAACCTGAAAAACATAGATTTTTTTAGAAAATCAAGCATTATTTGTTAAAGAAAAATTTCACACCTAACTTGCATTAGAGCCCCACAACTCAATAATTCAAAGAGTAGAAAGCTTGCTAACATCTCACTACATGCACATCCATATACTTTTGCGCCAGTACGTGCTGTAGGGATTTTTTTGGATTGTAACAATTCTACCCGTGCTAGATATTTTAATTGTGCAAGGTATAACAGTACAAAACAATACTGTTTTATGTTAGGCCTTTTTGCATATGGGCTAAAATAAAGGGAAAAAGGATATGTGATCCATTAGCCTCACTACTCTCTCCCACCTTTAGAAAAACCATCCACTATATATCTATCGGGTAACTACTCTATAATGGCTAGGGTTAGAATACAGAAAGATAGAAAAATTGGACAGAAGGTCACCAAAACCATAACTTCAAGGATTAAGATTACAAGCAATGAATGAAGGTATTTATAATTAATTTTTTTTATTGCTTCCGCTTTTAATTTTGTATGTTCATATTGTGATAGAATATACATATAGGTATGCTCAGGTCTGTACCAGACCCGACATTTCATATGATGTTGGAGTATTAGGAAGATATCAGAGTAACCCAGGAATCGCAGCCGATTCAATTGCAGCTACTTCGAAAAAACATTATTATGGCGGACCGGCTTCCCAGAAAGGTTAATGCCCTATCCTAGGATTGGATTCATCCCCATATGGAACTGAAACCAGAGCAAGAACCTAAAAAGCGATAACAAGCTAAAAGGCGCATCTCTCTAAGCCAAGATCGTCTGCTCCTCAGCAATTGATCCAAAAAGTACCACAGCTCCTTCCTTCTTAGGCGAGCGAAGTGACCCCCGTTGGACGTTGGAAGAAAGAAGCTAATAGAGAAGAAAAGAAAGAAAGAGGTGAACTCGATCGGGTTAATTATCAAATCCGATCCTTGCATCATCTGATCTCGATCGGGTTAACTCAAAAATGAAGAGAGTTCGCATCGAATAAGCCAATTGAGACTACAGCAAATCAAGATCACTGGAAGGCTGTGAAGAAAGTGTTAAGGTACCTTAAAGGTACTAAGGATTACATGCTTATGTATAGACGGACAAATAGTCTTGAAGTGGTAGGCTACTCCGAATCTGACTTTGGAGGCTGCAATGATTCGCATAAATCCACATCAGGATACGTGTTCATGCTAGCTGATGGGTCAATATTCTGGAGGAGTGCCAAGCAGACCTTGACGGCCACTTCTACAATGGAGGCTGAGTTCGTTTCTTGTTTTGAGGCTACCTCACATGGTGTATGGCTGAAAGGCTTCATTTCTGGGCTAAGAGTTGTTGACTCTATTAACCGACCAATAAGAATGTATTGTGACAATTCAGCTGCTGTCTTTATGGCTAAGAATAATAAGAGTGGAAGTCGAAGTAAACACATCGACATAAAGTATCTAGCCGTAAAAGAATGTGTGCAGGAAAAGAAAATGATCATTGAACACATTAGCACTAAATTGATGATAGCTGATCCTTTGACTAGCATGCATATTAAAGGATTCAAGGATCATGTAGTAAGGATGTGACTTGGTCCTATTATGTAATACATTCTTTATGTTCTTTATGTTTTCTGAAGCTTTCATTTAGTTGGATTATTTCTCATTTGAAATTATGTACGTACTTACTTTAGTTATTTTGTTGAGAAATATCATTATAGTTTGACCTAGAGTAAACATATGGTTTACTCATTAAGTTAAGTATGAGTGGTGAAAGACTAAGTATGTTGTGATATATGGAAGATTAGTTCTTGCTCTTAAAGAGGATTAATCGCCATGATCCGTATATGGAGTCTTTCGTGAAATGGATCAAGTGGGAGAATGTATGGCCTTTTTCCATATGGGCTAAAATAAAGGGAAAAAGGATATGTGATCCATTAGCCCCACTACTCTCTCCCACCGTTAGAAAAACCATCTACTGTATATCTATCGGGTAACTACTTTATGATGGCTAGGGTTAGAATACAGAAAGATAGAAAAATTGGACAGAAGGTCACCAAAACCATTCTCATCAGGAATACACCATCTAAAAGTGAGAAGGAGGATTTGGAACTAAAGTTCACATCAATTCAGAAATTAGGGCAAGCTTCAAGGATTAAGATTACAAGCAATGGATTGAGGTATTTATAATCAATTTTTTTTATTGCTTCCGCTTTTAATTTTGTATGTTCATATTGTGATAGAATATACATATAGGTTTCACATTTTAATGCCAATGTTCATCTTTTTCTACAAAGGAACTAAAGAATGCATATACCCAAGCAAGGATACTGCAAAGTTCAAGATAGATACAAAGTATTCTGATTTTCGTCACAGATGTTGTTCTACGTTAGTGTGCTTTTTTCCAGGATAATCCACAGGTTTGGGAACGCGTTCTGGAAGCGTCCCTTCTCACCTACAGAGTTTTTATAGACATCAAGCTTGGAATGTATGGATCGTCGAACATCTAGTGTAACTTTGGAGAAACTTGATCGTATCTTGTCCCTCAGACAACGAATACACGACATGGAACTACAAAGGTGAAGACGTCATCCAAAAAAGTTTTGTATTTTTTTCTTGATCGTAAAAAAAAAGGTGAAAAAGGATTGGATTTATATATAACAATGAAGATAACAGAATGTATTACATAGTTTTTTTTTTAAAACGGGACTTTTACATTTCTATAATAAAACTTCCAGGTAGACATTATTCATTGTTAAAAGACCTCCGGTTGCCTCTGGCATCAATACAATTATCATTTTCGTAGAAATACATCTTGATAGCGCTATATAAAGTTGTTTATGACCAAATACAGGAGTGCACAAAATTATGCCAAAGTATTTTACGGGCTTCCCTTGTGGCAATGTGACTTGTTGATGACGATAGCATACAACACAGATAGGAAATTAAAGCCTTGTCAGTTTGTTATTCATCTCCGAAGCTGATGTCAAATCACCATCTCCAATTTTTCTTCAACGTCAAATCAAAGCTTACCACAATGAATATCTCTCGGAAGCAATCACAAGACATTGAGATTTTCAATCCGGTGAGTATGAAAATTATTTGCTTCTCCATGACACTAAAACTTCAACAATTTCACTAACAAACAACAGATTCATGGACACCCATATATCCCAATGCCCATAGCCTGTAATCAGACTGTAATTATGCACTGTAATCAGCCGGTGATGGGCTTGGAGACATGGATTGACATAAATCTAGCGTTGGCTCATGATCTTAATTGATTTTTCTCACTCTCTTCACGTAATCAGACCGGGTTCTCCAGAGAATTTATTTAGCCAAAAGGGAGTTGCGTTGTTGTTGTTTTAGTTATACCAAGCATGCCAAAAGGGACAGAAAGTATAGTTAGGAGCCAAAAAGCTTCTCAAACTTTCATCCAATAAATCAGAACAGAACAAATCAGACCCAAAAAAGTTGAAAGTAACCAACTTTAAAAAGAGTCAAAATCAACCTAAGCTCATAATTGGAGCATATACTTTGGTACACAACTTTTAGAGTCTGTAAGGAACTCTTCATACTGGACAAAAGACTTCATCATACTAAGACAGCGCGCATCTTGCATCCTTAAAATGCACCTCCGATAGACCTACAAAGATATATATATGAATATTTTTGAAGGTTATATTTGATTGGTTAGAACTATGAGTCCTTGAGAATAAAAATTCAAACTCCAGAATCTGCAACATATTCAACAAAGACATCAACCTATCAATCGACATAAAGATTTTCTATATAAACAAAACCTGCTGAAGGTGAATAAGTTGTACAAACAATGACACTGATGGAAAAAAAAAATACTCCCTCAATTTCTAGAAAAGTGTTACTATCATTTTTTTATTTTAGTCTAAAAATAAGTCAATTTGAAAAAATGATAGTAACTCTTTTACTGAAACAGAGGTAATATATGATGGAATTTTATTATCTAGCTTCTTTTGAGTTCTATAAACCTGGTTGTTGAGAAAAGACCCCTTTACGGTTAAGAAAAAGAGGTTTCACTTGAGATAAGCTATCGTTATGTGCCACTGGAGTGGTATATGCAGGGGAGAAAGTAGGTGTTTGAGTAAACTGTTCACCCGCACTCTATAAATACAAAAGGAAACATAACTAACTACATTAAATTGTAGTGAACCAAAGGTGTTGAAAAGAGATAATATATATATGGATTTGTTGAAAGGCGCTTGAAGGTATATTTACTCGATTTAAGAACGACATACAAATTTCATAGAGTTTGTGATTCGAATTTGATTAGCTGACAATGAAGGATTAGGTTATAACTTATAAATGCAAGTCAAACACCAACAGAACAAAGAGAACTTGGCTGTCATACACCTGTACCTACCACCAAGAGATACAGTATAATACGGAGGTAACTTTCCTCAAGATCCACCAAGGGTTGCTTGTATGGCATTAGAAGACGACATATGTTCTCATAAACAGGCAGATCCCTTCTCTAATAGAGTAGTAAACTTAGATAAAGTTTTCAATGATGTTTCAGAAAAACGGAAAGGTTTCATACGTTAGCATATTAGAATCCAAGCTGACCAACCTTCTTTTTACTATCTTCAACCGTAAGAAGAAGGCCAATATCAAGGGCGCGCCTGTGAATATGTTCTTCACAGTTATTAATCAAAACTTCCAACAACTGTAAGACAGGAAAGAATTACACGGTCGTTTACGAAATAACATTTACTCAAGGCGTTAGGTATAAAAAAACAGAATTTAAGTCATAACAGTACATATGCCAATGTTGACAACCAATTAGTTGACATGCATTATCATGATCAAGAAAAAGGGCGATAGTCCGGCATTGAAACTGAGATAAATACTTTATCACAATAAACCCAAAACATTGAAACTGAAGTGTGACGATGCAGATTTTTTTCCCTACGAAACCCGTAAGTGAAGTCAAACGCTTCATCTAAAGCTTATGGGAATGCAACGTGCTTTAGTTCTGTACAGTCATTTCATAATACGTTTTTTTTATAAGATCAAAGCATAAACTTATAAAATAAAAATAAGACATTTTATCGGGCTTAAGACTCAATTAAACGAAACGTACAAAAAAAAAGTAAAATAAACATCAGACATAATTGGAAATTCCTAGCTGCATTAAGAACTTCCCAAACCGAAATTTAAGAACTAAATGAGAAATTATGAGAAACTATGCCGAAAAATTCATCATTTGAAGAAGAAAGATATCACCAACAACATGAAAGAATCCAAACAACTCATAAATTTGTCATTATTATGTCGATATATAGAAATCTAATCACATGATTTTTGTGCCATCGGAATCGAACCCACAACTACATGGTTGTAAACCAGGTGTTCTACCAATTGAGCTAAGACAGTATGTTAAAAACCCTCACATTCATGACGAATCATATACATACTACCTTATAGAAAGTAGAACCTAAACTTTTCTGCTACATTAAATCAAATTAGCCTTAAGGGGAAGTTCACCTATTAAGTGCAAAATGAGATGTTTTCAATTATCTTTCGAAAAAGAAGAAGTTCAACCATTAATGCAATTCCGTTACCATCAAGTCTTCCTTTCAAGATGGCTTTGTATCAGGGCCTTCTATAGTACACATGTACTGCAACCCGACAAAAATGGTCAAACACAATTGGAAGAAAGTCGTAAATACTTTTTAATTCAAGTACATACAAAGCACTGAAGATCCCTTAAATTTCCAGCTGAAGTGATTCAATCTCCAAATGCATATTAGAAAATTAGATTGAACTGAGTTGTCCTATCTAGAGTCTGACCACGATAAGATACCCAAAACCTAAGTTCCAAGGCAACAGTAGCATTCTCCTAAATTTCAGCATCTCCAATCGCTTCACCTTGACCAATCGGTTCCAAAAAAAAAAAAAATCTCACTCATCTATGAAATAAAATTGAAGTCATCTTTAATGTACATCAGAAAAACAAATTATTTCAATCTTACCCGTACATACCATCATTTTCTCTAAGGAAGAGACCATAGATATTACCTAGAAATATCTTCTCAAGATTGAAAAAGAGTAAAGATTTTATTCTCATTTTGGCTCACAACTCAGATGAGCTATATATCACAGGGTCACTATAGTATTGGGTGAATAGACTATTTTGCAGAAAACCAACAAATCCGACAACATTTTAAAAGGCATCAGATCATAATCCTAAACATCTAAAGTTTGTTTGTTATTATGAACCTGAGTTGAATCATTTCTGAAACAGGCTTTGCGGCAGGCATGTTCATTAACAAAAATTCATGAGAAACCCTAGTTTTCTCTTTGTCTCCAACATTGGCTGCATTAAGTTAATTTATTGAGGACAAAATTACTTCAACTCTAAATGACCTCCACATGATGCTCCACAATCATGAATTCGCATATTATGATTCCATTGTCATTGATGTGACAATTTAATAAAAATTGAAGTTTTTAAACCATCACCGTGGTGCTCTCTAGCTAGCAGTGGTATTTGGAGCATCAAAAATCTATTCCATTCAACACATACTGACACTTTAAATTTAGTAATACTAAACTCCCATTGCTGAAAATTGAATATCCACACATTACATTCTCATTATAACTATTTACTACCAAATAATATGATGCCAAAATAAATAATAAACTATTACTGTAAGTGCTTAAATTCAAGAAGGAAAATGAGACGGTTCTGATTTGTAAGCTAGTTATATATATATATATCACAATAAGGCTCATGGAGACAAACCTGATAAGTCTATGGATTGGGTGGCTATGCCTTTGAACTTGCAAATTGTGTCACACAACAACTTGGGTCAGTCACCATGCCTCAATTGCACAACAGTATAGTCCTTATCTGAATAATTAATAAAACTTATTAAGGGTATCCTTTTATCAATGACAACATATTGAGTTACTACATACTGGTCACCATTTTTATGAACTTACCTGATGTGAAACCTTTAATGCATAATTCAAATCACCACAAACAAAATCTGAATAACAGATAGTCTCGCTTGAACGGAAGGAATTCCTAACTTAGTCACAAAAGAAAATAGCTGCTTTAGAAATGTTCCGGTAGAAAGTTTCCAGTCATCTGTCACTCAGAATTTTCAATATCGTGATGTTTTAGAATACAACCGTTGATTGTGCAAACAAATTTGTATCCTATAAATATTTCTAGCTAAAATCATTGAAAAGTATTGTTGAGTATGTTACACAATTGATATGCTAAGATATCAATCAACTAATCAGAATATAAACTAATCTACTGAATTGATATATCTGAAACTTAAAAATTAGTTGATAAAGTTAGTAAAATTGACCATGACCCTAAAAATGCATAAAACCAAAAACACCACAGCTTAACAAAACATCCAGCAAGAGTAAGTTACCCCTTCATAATATTTCCGTTTTCCCAAATTTATTACACATCACAATATATATACATATATATATAACCTCCAAACCCGAGAGAGAGAGAGAGAGATATGTCAGTATAACATGTACAATTTATTACCTCTCAGTAACCAAAGCAACCCTTTGCTTAATCATGTCCTCTCCTAAACGAATTGCTGATTTCGTTCTTGTGATTGTTAATCTCCAGAATAAAAGAATTTGATATCAGAATTTGAGTGCAAATAAGATTTAATAATACTAAGGTAGAATGTTCTTAGTACCTATCTTTGGTATCTTTTGTAGTAGCCATGAAATCACCATAGACAGATACATCTTTAACCTGGACCCACTACCTGGTAGAACAAAAGGATTAACCAAATATACACATCAGCCCTCTAATTCTCTGATGACTAACAAACAAATGAAATAGTAATATTCAGATTCAATTAAGTGATCAGAGACATAATTGAGAATTACTGGTGGAGCAGTCCTGGACAATAAAAAATGAAAATCCAAGTCCGCATCAATAATAATTTCACGGGCTTTAATGATTAAAATATAATCAGACCACCCAAATGCCTTTACAAACTTGCAGGTAATGTGATAGCAAAAAAGCAGTCACTTCATGGTAAGACTGTTGCACAACGTATCCATTTATAAAGGTGATAGTCACCTATATCAGATCTACGCATGTGTAGTACCAAATCCTCCTGTAGCTCTTATCAACAAACTACAGAATACCCATTAACAGCATAGGCTAGATACGTGTAGCCCGAGCTTAGATACAAATGGTGCGTACACCTAGAGTTCTCCCAACTAAAAGTATATTAAGATATATAAAAGTTTATGCATAATTACACACACAACAAAATTATCGATCTGGAAAGTTATGGAAAATTACTTCCTATGAGAACCTTGGTTCAAAATTCTAACATATCAAAGAACTTTTGGTCAGTTACCACCTCTATCACCAAAAAAGAAAAAAATGATTGGGTCTTAGTTCACGATGTGAATTAAGCAATGTACTCTTGACCAAACACTATACCAAACCATCAATTCAATTGCCAACTAAACATGTTCAAGACCTCTAAAATCATATACTGCATCTCATGATTGTGACTTACAAATACTATACGCATAATTAAGGTATGTGGTTAATATATATTCCTTTCTACAAACATCTGGAAGAAGAGCCGGTTGACTTGGATAAAAGGTAACTTGATCAACAAACCTCCTGTTTTTGCGCCACAAACAATGTAAGTGTTGAATTCAAGAGAAAGTACAAATGCAGATAACTCAGGCCAGTTCTAGGATATCTAATATTAACCTTAAATCGAGCTACAAAATTTTGGAACATACTGGATTTATTATAAGCTTTTCTTCGTACATACCCATGCCAACTACTTCTTGTTGCTTGTATCCTGCTGGTAAATGGCTCATTCACAATTCAACCATCAAGCTAAAAAATCAAGAAGAACATAGAGAAAAGAATTTATGACTTTAAGTCTTTAACTTCAAAAGAATGGCAAGAAAATCTTCGAAAACTTGAACAAAACCGACAAATGTAAGTGTAAGTGATGTTTGACCTGCGACTACAGTGATGTTTCTGTATCTCGCAGCAAACAGATCAATGATAAGTACTTTATCTGTTCGTCTCACTTTATCTGAATTCTTCATGGGCCAATGGCCAACACTTATACTGCAAAGAACCTCATCTCATATATTTTTGTTAGTTGAATGTCAGCAGCATGAAGCCCTTCAAAAGCTAAGAGGAACTCAAATAATATTCAAATGAACTTACCATCACGTAGAAGTCTGGGTGAGAGTATGCATCAAAATTGGTTGCCTTGAAATCCAAATGCACGGATGCACAGTCTCACCTACTTATCAACCAAAAGCAAACTATTAGAAGAAGGAAAATCAGGTCAAATAATAATGATGAGAACAAAGAAGATCAACAGATTTTTGTTAGGGAAGCGGAGCATTACAAAACCAAGTATCCTAGTATGGCTGCAAGTGAACACCGAGAGGCAGATTAGACCATCCACGATATTTCATTCACACGCTTTCTGACTGCGTCCTTCTCTTGCAGGTGGATTTCAAAGGCTACCAACTGTTACCATGAATCATAGACTCCTCGTTGCATCACTGCGGCTATTTTATCGATCAGGATTCAGGCGTATCATATGCTGAGCTTGCAAGCTTTGTGTCTTTGCAAGTTTGCATGTTACATAAATTTCAAGTTATGGAAACTCATTTCACCATTTGCGTCTCATACAAATTTTTGATGGGTGCTACAGGGTGGGAACCATTTTTGCTGTTCAGGGGGAACAGATTTTTTAATAACACTACTATGATGGCAAGGTTTATCCACTGCAATCTTCACCATTCACTCACTCCTGTGTACAGCAATAGTTCAACTTCTTGGGCTGTTTTGAAACAGTCAGTGGTGAATCCTTTTCCTGATTACTGATCCCTTCGCCCTATTGTTTACAATTGACAAACCAAATCAAAGTTAATTAACAATAATCTCAATACAAACAATTACTCAATTGAACAAAAACCTAAATGGTTACCTAAATGGCATAATTAACATCAGTGGTAGTTGAATCAGTAACATCTTCACCCACAACCTCAGCTTCGATTCCGACTCCAAATCAATTCATTCCCTGCAAACACAATTTTAACACAAACCCAATCATTCATTCAATAAAATAATTCAATAATCATCAAATACCATTCATTCATAGCCATACCTATTACTCGTTTGAACCTTCAAAAACCAACAGTAGCAAACTCCATCTATTCTTCAGACTACCACCAACTCATCTCTCCTTCCCATATGTTTCAACATCTTCATGACCTTTTCCCGGCAGAGCACAACACCCATATTTCGAATTCAACACAACCCGTTCATCCAAATCTAAGTGAAACCCACAAAATCTGTTGATATTGTTAATTAAGTTCTACTCCTTCTTAATCTCTCGAAATCACAGCAACCATTCCTCTCTAATCTCGCCAACACCATCAAATACATCTGATTTCTTCTCTTCATATTGGTACAACTCCATCTCCGGTTTCAAAACACATCCAAAACTTAGCTTTGATATCCACTCCATATAAACAGATCCATCTCCATGTTGCCTAACAAAATTGAAGAAAAGTTGATGAGAGGAAGAGAGAGAGTGTTCTAAGAGATCTTTATTGAGAAAATTAGGTTTTATATGCCACACGCATCCAAAGGCCAGCACCCCATCCTGAATAATTTCAACTTGTTCATTGTTCCAATTCCGAGTTACAACCATGATTAACCTGTTCAACTCATTCCAGAGCAATACACGTGATTACAGCCGAAAATTTCTCCCAAAATTTTTACCATTTTTGAATCACAGAACTTTTGAATTTCGAACTCCGAATTATAAGCAGAAATCTAATATCCATAAATTTAGTAAACAGAATAATTTTCCCAAAACTATTTTTGGTTACTCTCCTAACCACTATCAAGATATTAACACTAAGAAGTTTCCTATGTTTTCATCTTCGAACCATAGCCGTTATAGCCTTCAACACCAAATAATTATGTCTACCAAACCTCAGATTCAAATGGCTAATATTATCTCCAGGATGTAAAGTACAAATTTGGGCTCTAGGACTGAAAGAGGAGAAGTGATGTCTGCTAGAGTCGTGGATGAAGAAACGTATAAATGGTCCAATAGGATAATAGGAAAAATCTTTGCCAGAGAAACTGTTGTGCTAAAAGATGTTAATGATGATGTTTACATCATTTGGAAAAATTCCAGGAATGTTGATACTAAGGTGATGGGAAAGAACTTGTTTGTTATCAATCTCACATGTTCTTATGATTTAGATGCAGTGCTACAAAAGAGACATTGGTCAATAAAAGATAATTTCCATATCTTCAACAACTGGTTTGTTGTATACCATAAGGTCCATAACGAAGAGGAGTGTGAAGATACTGATACCAACTTGGACTATATGGCATGTCTAAGGCAGTTTTTGATATTTTGTATGGTTTAAAGGTGCCATAGGATGGTGAGTTCGGAGAAAGTTTTGGGCTCAAAAAAATTCTAGCGCAGTTTCACAAGATGATACAAATGGGCCTAATGATGGTTCGGCCTCGGAAAAAGAAAAGGAAACATAAAAGACTGGTTGACTGTGATTTCTCAGATCATATCTCTTCTTGCCCTAATTTTCGAAACGAAAACCAAATTCCAATACTAATACTCGATAAAACCCTGGCGTGTTCAACTTCCTAATTCAAAGTAGCAGTGTAGAGAATTCTTCAATTGATTTTATCATAGTTTCATCAAGTATACATGAAACTCATGCTAATATGTTTGATGGTATGGAAGGGATAGAAATGGATGGTAATGAAGACATGAGAACTGTGGAAAATGGAGGAACAACGATAAGCCATTCTAGCACTGCAAATCAGGTTTTTAATTTGTGTTCTTCCATCTCTTCTAATTCTAGTGCTTACAACATCATATATTCTCTTTTGCATCCTAGGGTTCCACCCAAACTTATCTTTCTGTCCATAAAACATAGTTTCTTTAATCAAAATTACAATTTGGACTATTCTCTTGGTGTAATTCTAATTGCATTTTACAGCTTAATTGCTCAATTGCCTAATCTCACATGCTTGTTGGTCATGTGGTTGTCTACCTTAGAAGACACGACATTATGCTTTGATTATTTTATGATTTCTGGGATTGATATACTCAAGGATTGCAAGGAAATTATTCTTTGTTGCAATTTTTTTTTTCGTGTCAGATAATTTTGGAACATATCTCTGCTTTATTAGTAATATTCACAGAGCATAAACTCATTTCTCAATCGTTTTTTCTTGTGATATAGTCATGAAAATGCTTGTCCGGAATGTTCAGGGGTTTGGCAATAAGCTTACTAGATATCGTTTGAGGAAATTAGTTAGATCTAATGACCCAAATATTATATTTCTTTCTGAGACCAAGAATAAAGATAAAAAAAATGTTAAGATTGACTCAACAATTTAGTTTTCCTAATTATTGTTTTGTCAATCCTATTGGTATATCTGGAGGGTTATTTTTGATGTGGAAAAATGGTATAGAGTTGAATATTGTGGACTGTGTGCAAAATTCTATTGTCTGTCATGTCAATGTTGATGCTAGAGGTGATAAATCCTTGATTGTTTGTATGTATGGGGCTCTTAATAGTGAAGGAATTGGAAATCAATGGGTTTATCTAGTTGGTATGACTGGTAGATTTATCTGCCCATGGATGGTCTTAGGTGACCTTAATTTCATTAATAGAAAAAAAGAGAAATTAGGAGGTAATTGTCCTTCTCAAACTCAATTAGATGATACTAATGATCATTTGGATTTTCTAGGGTTATCTGATGTTCCTTTTATAGGAAATCCCTTTACTTGGTGTGATAAGAGGGATGGTACTCAAATATTTCTTGAGAGGCTTGATATAGCAATTGCTAATGAGAGATGGTTTACTCATTTCCCCAATAATGTTGTTTATCACTTAGTTGGAATAGGTAGTGATCATTGCCCTATATTGTTAGTAAGTGCTAAGGAACATAATAACACTAGGAAGCCATATAGATTTAATAAATGCTGGCTTCTCAATAATTCTTGTAAAGATGTTATTAGTGCTTACTGGAATCCAGGGGAACAAAGATCTCATGCCTATAAGCTTACTAAGTTTTTGCAGAGTGTTAAGTTTGGGCTTAGGGAGTGGAACTTGAACACTTTTGGTAATATACAAACCCAACTTAGACTTGTACAGGAGGAGCTCACTGTTCTTAGTCAAACTAGGAATAGGGATACTGACTTGGCTAGATTTACTGAGTTGGAAGAGAAGCTTAACTACTGGTATGATGTGCAATAGCAGTTTTACATACAGAGAGCTAAGGAAAATGTCTTAAAGTTTGATGATAAGAATACTAGGTATTTTCACGATAAGGTTAAATGCAGAAAGAGAAGGACTCAGATTGATGTTTTACAATCTAGTTTAGGAATTTGGTTTACTGATAGAACTAGTATAGCAACTGAGCTTAAAGATCACTTCTCTAAAATTAGCAGAACTACCAATCCAGATAATCCTAGTAGTCTGTTGCAACTTTTAGATCCCTGCATCTCTGTCGAGGACAATGAGATGCTTCTCAGAGTCCCTACTGCTGATGAGATGAAACATATTGTGTTTCAAATGCAGCCTTTGACCACTCCTGGTCCAGATGGGTACCCTCCGGGGTTCTATCAACAAATATGGGATGTGGTTGGTGAAGACACTATTAAGATGGTGCAGTCTTTTTTCCACTCTAGACACCTTTTAAAGCAAATAAACTATACCTTTCTGACTCTTATACCTAAGTCAGCTTGTCCTAAGCTTGCTGCTGACTTTAGGCCTATAAGTCTAAGCAATGTTAC
The DNA here is from genome assembly GCA_023531435.1 of Papaver californicum. Classification (NCBI taxonomy): domain Eukaryota; kingdom Viridiplantae; phylum Streptophyta; class Magnoliopsida; order Ranunculales; family Papaveraceae; genus Papaver; species Papaver californicum. The sequence goes on along the minus strand of JAJJMC010021751.1, from coordinate 1,121,663 downwards.
TTATAAGATAATCTCCAAGCTCTTAGCCAGTAGACTTAAGATTCTTATAGAAAAGTTTATCAGTCCTTATCAAGATGCTTTCTTGTCTTCTAGAAAGATAACTGATAATATTGTGATAGCACATTAAGTTGTAGATACTATATGAGGAAGAATAGGGATAAGAAAGGCTTGATGGCTATCTAACTTGATATGTCAAAAGCCTTTGATAGAATTGAGTGGTGTTTCTTGATTGTTATTTTTAAACGGCTTGGTTTTGATGATTGGTGTAGTATGACCTTTGAATGCATCTCAACTGTTTTAACCTCTGTTTTGCTTAGTGGTTCACCTGGTGAGGTGTTTTATCCTACAAGGTGTCTTAGACAGGGAGACCCCTTATCCCCTTATCTTTTCATTATATGTATGGAGTCTCTTTCTAAATTGTTAACTAATGCTGAATATAATGGGAAGATTCATGGGATAAAGGTCACCAAAGACAGCCCAGCAATTAGCCACTTACTATTTGATGATGACTGTCTAATTTTTACTAAGGCAGCTATATAATGTGCTAGGCATCTTGATAATATATTTCAATTATCCAGCAAGTACTTTGAACAGTCAATAAATTTTAGAAAATCTGGTCTTGCTTTTAGTCCAAAAATGGATAATAGTGTCAAGATGCAGATAGCTGGTATTCTCAATATCAAGACCATATGACTAAAAGATAAGTATTTAGGAGTCCCATTACTTATCCAACATAATAAGATGGAAACTTTTGGTCATTTGCAGGATAAATTTCATGATAGACCAGCTACGTGGAAAAGCAAGCATTTGAATCAGCCTGGTAGAACTTTCATGAATAGTCTTAGGGTCTCTAGCCTCTCACCATCTAGCTGTCTTTCCAATGCTAAAGAAATTAACTGATAAGTTAGATGCTATTCAGAGGAACTTTTGGTGGAACAGGAAACAAAATGAAAAAGGCCTAAACCTTAAAAGTTGGGATGCAATTATTAAACCTAAGGCTCTGGGGGCTTGAACATTAAAAAAACTGTTGCCCTTCTTGTTAACTTGCTTGGAGGATGTTAACTGAAACTGATGCCCTATGGGTTTAAGTTTTCAAGCACAAATACTTTCCTACCCAGAACCCTCTTGATGACCCTAATAAGAATGGTTCATGGATCTGGAAAGGTATTTGTATGGGGCTTGAATTATAAAAGAGAATTATTGTTGGGAGGTAAGAGAAGGCACAAATATATCTATATGGAGAGACAGATGGATTCCAACTTGAAGTCAACCTCCTACTTCTGCCTTTAGATCTATTGGGATGAAAACTATGGACCAATTGATGAAACCTGGTAAGTCTGAATGGAATATGGACATCCTAAAGGCTCTCTTTGAGAATGATAATGTCCATGAAATTTGCAAGATAAGAATCCCAATTAATGGGAAAAAATACTCTAAGATGGGTACCTGCCAGAAATGGCATTTTTCTGTTAAAACTGCTTACAAGGTTGTTTTTATTGCAGGTTTGACCCAGATTCAAGGAAATAGTAATGCAAATTTTCCTTGGAACCAGTTCTGGAAAACTAGTTTGCCTCCTAAAAAATTCTACATTTCCTGTGGAAGTGTGTTCACAATTGCCTTCCTGTTAGAGAAAGGCTTGCTAGATTTGTTAATAGTATTGATCCATATTGTCCTCTATGCAATAATAGTGTTGAATATGCTGAACATCTCCTTATTGATTGTCATGTTACTCAAAGCATTTGGATTAATGTGTTGACTAACTTGGCAGGGTTGATGAATGGTTGATCTCTTACAGATTGGATTGCTAGTTGGTTCAATGGTAAAAACAATAATAATGCTAATAAAACTGAAATGATAATGTTTACAGGATTTACATTATGGTTTGTAATATTGTGTTTGATAATGCACAGTTACAGGTGAACCACGTAGTTCGACAGATATTACAAGCAGTGTCCGACTGGAAGGAACATGCTAGTAAACAGGATGATAGAACTGTAAATAACCTTATAAATAGAGTGCCAGTTCCCTGGAATCCTCCCATTAATTCCTTCGTAAAATTAATATTGATGCATCTTTTTGTAAAAAAAACAAGATAATGGGGTCTGGACTAATACATAAATGATGCAGGTGAATTCAAATGAGCATGGGCTATCCCTGGAGTGGCAGAAGATAAGGAGCAGACAGAGGCAACAGCAGTGTTGCAAGCAATTCATTGGGCTAAGAACCAGCAGATTACAAACCTGCAGTTAGAAGGAGATTGTTTAAATATTATTAATACTTTGAATGGTAGCTTGGGTTCTGTTAAATGGACAAATAATGTCCTTATCATTGATTGTTTATAACTTTTTAAAAGTTTCAATAAATTGTCTTGTAGATATGTGCCTAGAGATACTAACTCTGTAGCTGACAGTATAGCAAAAGATGCTAGAAATAGGCTAGAACCTGTTTTTTGGGAAACTGATTCCCCAATATGGTTAAAATCCCTCTTAGAGAGAAACTGATTGTGTAATCCTATTGAGATTTTAATGAAAATTATTCTTTCTTATTAAAAAAAGCAAAAATAAATTAGTTTCTTTCATTTTTAGGGTTAGCCGGGGCCTACGGGTTTAACATGGTTTAATTAAGGTTAACTTTGGTCAGCCCGTGATATAATCAGTATCGTTCAAACCCGATTAATCCTGGACGTGTCCATACTCAGTGTTAATAGGCGTACCAATTACATCAATCGGTACTAAATGTGATTTGTTTATTTTCATCGCATTCGCACATGAAATTGCCTCCTTAAAATTCTAAGAATGATGTCAAAGGTGTCAATGATGGAAAGTATACCAAATTTCCAATTTTTGTATTAAGTCTTTACAAGTTTACATGGTGTACGCACAACCCTATCCTCGGTCTCGTAAAGAAGAGATTATAACTACTACTACTTTTTTGGTTAAAATAAGTATTGCTACCTGATAGGTAGAGTAGCTAGGTTTTTTTGTTGCATTCTTGAAAATACGAAACCATTTATAGGGTATTTGGTTCAAGATTTTCAAAGCCAAAGAATTGGATTATGGGGTAATCCAATTCCTAGAATTTAATTCCAAGGAATGGATTTCTTAATCAAAAAAATAGTATTTGGTTGGGGGAATTGAATTGCATGGTAATCCAAATATATAATATCTCATAAACACCCTTACTCTTTGAAATTTTAATACCTACTCTAGCCAATTTAAAATTTAAAATTCAAAAAATTCAAATCTCATCACTCTAACCGGTTCAAAATTCAAAATTAACTTGTAATAACTATTGTTGTATAAGTAAAACTAACAACAAATATCCCTTATACAACTCCAATTACAAACTATGAGCTACTGTAGAGCTACAACTATTGTTGTATAAGTAAAATTTAACCAAAAAACTTGAAAAATATAAATTGTATATAATTTGAAAACTATTGCTTTTTCAGTTCCTCCCACTATCATTCACACACATACACTGCACTACTTAAAAATCATATTCTTCACATAGTTGGCTCGTTTTTCTTCCCCATGCTGAAGACCTTTTTTTTTGTAGATGAATCGAGTAGAAGGAGAATCGTCATCGATTGCGCACCTCTAAAAAAAGGATATGAAATATTTAGGCAATTTTTAGTATTAAGTTCAGAGTGTTCGCCTCTTTCAATTAAAGCACAAAATACCAACTGATGGACGCTTTAGAATACTTACCTTCACATTTGTCAGGTATAGGATGTTATCCTCAAGGAAGCTAATGAATTCCTTAAAATTCTCATCAGTTGGGAGATATTGTCCATTGTAAGGCCATATTGCCTGTAAACGCGAGATACGATTTTCCAACAAGAAATTATGAGAAGAAACAAAAAGGAAGTAATTACAGCTTTCACACTGAGCTTTTAAAAAAAGTATCTACCAGTAGAAAAATGGCCGACTGCTATCATATTCGAGCCACACATCATACTAGAGATGTTGGTTATCACCATAACGATGTCATGGTGTAAATCTGCAAAAAAAGAATATGTATAAGCATGTCAATATCAAATTAACTCTTGACTTAGAAAATTTTAGAGCTTCTCTCAGACAGTTCATATTGATCAAGGTCGATTCTAAACTTACAGCTTCAAGCCAATGTTGAAAGGCTAGTTTTTGTGCCTTTTCGTCCTTAACTGGATAACCCTTTTCCAACCTGCATAAAAATAATAAAATATGTATAAGTATGTCATAATCAAATTAACTCTTGACTTAGAAAATCTTTGTGCTTCTCTCAGACTGTTCATATTGATCAAGGTCGATTATGAACTTACAGCTTCAAGCCAATGTTAAAAGGCTAGTTTTTATGCCTTTTCGTCCTTAATTGGATAACCCTTTTCCAACCTGCATAAAAACAATAGAGTGATGTTTATGTGATTCTTTGACCAAAAATGATTTTTTTAAACTTTGGGATTATATCGAGAAGGGACAAAAGCATGATTTGCAAAAGAGAATGAATGTAAAACACAATAGTCAACTACTCAGTTGTCTTTTACTCATGAAACAAAGTTGTGTAATTTGTCTTCCTAGATAAACATCCTTAGAAGTCAATGACTTGCCTTTTAATCATAAAAGCAGTAAATCGTGTCCCTTAACTAGCTGTAAAATCCTCCATGAAAACTAAAGTGAAGTGAACACAACGGGACGCATGCACACAACTGAACAAATTCAAAACATAAAAGAACTGCTAGAAAAGTAATTAAGTAATTATGAAAATATAGCAAATAAACAAGATTATGAATGGTACTTGGTCAAGCTGAGAAGTGTAGCCAAACATAAGTCTAGCTCCTGACTTGTTCTGAGCCTAGGCTAGGCTCCAACAAAGATGAATGTTAAACCAAAACCAATCAAAAACTACATCTACATTACTAAAAATGGCCTCTAACTGATTTAGCCAATTACTAAAAACTCACTAGTAAAGGCACCTTAACATTTTTGAATTTCAGTTCTAGCTTTTTCTCATCAACGGACAGTAGAATACAACGTGAGGTGTTTTGCACAAGTACACGTTAGTAGTTATTATTTGGATCACAGGTTATCCAGAAAAAGGAGAAGAGGTTTACCTGAATTTAGGTGAAAAACACAAACAAGAAGTTTGTTGATGATTGAGACAAACCCAACAGAATCCAGTGAGAACTTCTACAGAAAAAATTCAAAAGACGTAATTAGGCCAAATGCAGAAATAGAGATACTGGACAGATATAAGCATATGATCCACACTGTTCTATCGAACTGTTCATGTAATATTATGAAAGTAGATTAGGTTGGACCAACACGGATACCTCATGAGTCATGACCCTATAAACCCTTTATAAAAGAAATCTTCGAACATAACTAAAATATACAAGATAAGATTTAAAAACATATACAGGTAGTTTGTCTCAAACATTAGGTATACAAGATAAGATTTAAAAATAAATCTGAATTTTTATATCAAGTAAAACACCAGATGAAAAATAAACGATGATAAATCTGGGTCATGCCAGAGAAGATAGAAAGGATGCAATTGCATAAACAATTCAAAAGGTTGATTAATAAGTAATCAATGGATATTTGTTTTTGTAAAGGTCGATTCGATAACGAAATATTCACTGATAAAATAAGGGGTTTTTATGCACCATATTTATTGTATTAGGGGTTTCTTCATGGGAATCAGAAACCATGTGAACCATGATTATTCAGTTCAAGCAATTTTCAAGCTTTCACAGTCACACAAGAGGAAAGCATAGTGCGACAAGTCATATGAAGCACATAGAACCCATATACAATGTACTTAAGCTAGACAAGATATAACTTGAAATTTTCAAGTTAAAACAAAAGAACTTTCAACGACACATACCAAGATAAGTAAGTTACGAAGAAGGAAGGTGATGGCGGTAAAAGGAAGTCTATTTCAGCATGAATTGGTCTAACAGTGAAATACAAGCTTACCTAACCTAGTAATTGCAAATTTGCAACAAACCATCTTTTCAACCTCTCCAACAACTTAAAAATGGGAATTGGATTTTGCAGTACCATTTTAAGGTATGTAACTAGACTAGAAATAATCATAAAGATAAAAAATTGATTTGCTAAACAAACATGACTCAATGGGGCAATGAAAAAAATCAATGAGAAATAAACATACAACAGGGAAACTGTGATTCCACAACAGTGGAAGATTTACAACCCTATACCATCATTCATTAGGTCTCGCCACATACAACATACCCTCTATGTGAGGTTATGGCATGTACATATATAGACAAAAGATAATTATAGAGCAGGAATATTGATTTGCTTATCAAAGACGACGACTCAGCGACAACAAGAAAAATCAATGACAAACAAACATATTACAGGGAAAATGTGACTCCAATCGGAGATTCTACTATTGGCAAGATCTTACACTTGCATAACTATGAAGACAACAATATTATTCTACACAAACCTCAACACCAACACAACAATATTATTTTATGGTTAATTGATTTTTGGTACTCAGGTTTTGACCAGGTTTAATCTTTGGTCTAACATTTGTCCAACGTTAGTGCTTGGTACCTGGACTGACGCTGATGATAGTTGAACACGTGAAATGATGATGTGTCTTATTTTTCCGTCAATTAAATATTGAATTACTAAAAACAATTAAACTTTACTAACAATGAAAAACCAAGTCCCTAACAGATTAGTTCATCAAACACGTGTATGGTTGTTATTAGATCTTGTACCAGAGAAGATGAACGGTTACAGTCGACCTTATCTTTTATAACCCCAAAAAGATTCGCAAGCCCTAATTAGTTTTCTGCTTCTCCGCCTCCATCTATCAGAGAAGATGATCTGAGAAAATGTTGAGTGTTTACGGAAGTTGAAGACTGTGATCGTGATCCACTGATATTTGAAGAGATTATTGAGGTGTTATTGTTATGGTTAATGGTAGTACAAATTTATTCAAGGTTTTTTTTAACTGTTCAATAGATTTCAGTGGTAAGTGGTTCGATTTCTTTACCATTTGTTTTCTGTCTGCATTAGATTCATAATTTATGATATCAATAGTAATTATAAGAGTACTTTATATGTTGGGTTTTATTTAATCTCTTCAATTTTTTTGATTAAATTAATTTAGGCTTTATAAAAATTGGGGATTTTTCGATTTGGGTGTTTTTAAATCATTGAAAAGGGGAAATATAACGTGGGTTTGTCGAATTTTGTTTGTTTCAAAATTTTATTTTATTTTCACAATTTTATCTTTATGCAGTATTGTCATTGGTTTTTGATTCAAGTATGCAGTAATTTTAACTTTTGTGTGATGGTGATATGCAAAAATGGATGGTTCTGAGTTCCCTAAGTTTTACCCCACTAAAGATGGTTATCTGGTTGGGACAAGTAGGGCTAAGAGGGATTCTGATAGAAATGTTAAAAGGGTTGATTGTTTGTTGGAAGAGGAATTAGATTGGTTGTCTTAGTTACACAAGTATGACAAGCCAAGTAATACTACAAGTAATCAAGATGGTTCTGTTTCAAGTCAGGGGGGTGTTGTAAATGTTGATAAGAATGTAAATGTGGACACATATGGTGGGTCTAATGCAGTTGGATCAAGTAATGTTGTAAATGAAGTTAGGAAAGGTGTAGAAAAGGTTGGTAGTGGAAGATGGTTGTCTGGTAGGGACAAGTAGGGCTAAGAGGGATTCTGATAGAAATGTTAAAAGGGTTGATTGTTTGTTGGAAGAGGAATTAGATTGGTTGTCTTAGTTACACAAGTATGACAAGCCAAGTAGTACTACAAGTAATCAAGATGGTTCTGTTTCAAGTCAGGGGGTGTTGTAAATGTTGATGAGAATGTAAATGTGGACACATATGGTGGGTCTAATGCAGTTGGATCAAGTACTGTTGTAAATGAAGTTAGGAAAGGTGTAGAAAAGGTTGGTAGTGGAAGAAAAGTAAAGAAAGTTGTTAAGAAACATGTTAAATTGGTGGGTGGGTCTAGTAGTGTTGTAAATGATTGTATTGGAAATTGTGGTACTGGTACTCAAGTACAACCAGCACTAAATATAAGACCACAAACAGGTTGCTTGATGATTACCACAAGGTGGACAACTATATAACAACTTATGAAGGAATAGTTGGTCCCATGGATAATGAGTCTAAGAGGATGACAAAGGATTACATACAACACAAGGTTGCACCACCTCCTTTTGAAAAGCAAAAAGGCAGACCAAGAACACAAAGGAGAAGAGATTCAAATGAGGCTAGAGGTGGAAATTTGCAAAGGAAGCAATGTTCTCTATGCAAAGAGTTTGGACACAACAAGAAAGGTTGTCCAAAAAAGGATAAACTTGCACAATAAGAAGGTGGCAAGCTTTATAGTTTTGTTTACTTTATCTTTTACTCAAGTGTACTTTATTCTGTTTGTCTCTAACTTTTTCTTTGTCTCTAACTTTTTCTTTGTTTGTAGATGGTGAACCACGTGTGAGAAGGAATCCAACAAAGGATTTTGAGGAGTACCAAAGTCAACAGCAGAATAATGTCAGAGGTGTGGGTAGAGGTGGCAGGAGAGGTGGCAGAAGTGATGGGTCTGAGGTGACAGGTGGACATGCAGGTGGAGTGCCAGGTGGAGCTACAGCTGCCACTAGTAGAGGTGGAGGGAATGGGACCATGAGGAGGGGATCTGAGTACTTGTTGTTTGGGGATAATGTTTAGCCAGCACCAGCAGCACCATCTGCACTACCAGTTTGGGTACCTCCTGGTAAATCTGCTACAAGAGGAAAAGGTGGTGTAGGTGGTTGGACTCCAGGTACTAGAGGTGGGGTAGAGGTGGAAGAGGTGGGTCAGGTACTGTGTATATAAAAAGAGGCAACATTATTGGTATTGGGATTCCAGGAGTTGATATGAGAGGTGGAAATGGTGGTCCAAGAGGTGGTGGTGTTAGAACCAGAGGTGGTGTTGTACAAAAAAAGAGGAAAAGAGTCACTGAGACTGCATCATTGCATGAAACTGCAGAATTGCCTGAGCTTGCAACATTGTTTGAACCTACAGAACTGCTTCAACCTGACCTGCCTTCACCACCAAGGAGGAGCAGAAGAATTCAAAGGGATACAAGTAATGCCCTTAATGGAATTACTATTGACCTAACTGATGAATAGTCATTTATGCTTTAGGTTGATAAGTTATTATCTTTTGGACCACTGCAGTTGCTAGGGATTACATGTTTAAAGGTTGTGAGCAACATACGCAATTGCTAAGTTATTATCTTTATTACTTGTTTATGAAAATATGACAGTATCTTAGTTGTCATCTTTATGAACAACTTAATGACAATATGTTATCATTATTATCTTTATCATCTTTTTGTGTGTTAATGGATTGTTGTTGTATTGTTTGACGTAATTACTAGATTCATTCGTACTTAGAATAACTTACTAGATTCATTACAACTTACTAGGTTCATACATCTTCCAACACTTGCTTACAAATTTATTGAAACTTAACCTTCTTACATGTTTGACATAAGTAGTATCTGTTTCCAATAGATTTTATTTTTGTAGAAGTGAACAGCTTCATCTTACCATCACAACATGGATCTGTGCATGGTAAGAGGTTGGTTTTGCAGTTATAAGCCATGTGACCAGCTTCCCCACATAAGTAGCAGTAAAATTGCTTCTCTTTTAACCATTTTTCACCATCTAGTAAAGTTGGTGGAATAGGTGGTGGAATACCTTGGTGTGAAGCTACATAAGCATCTAACTAGATGAAAACTCCACAGTAGTTGCACTTCACATAAGGTTGAAATCAATTTTTTCCTTTTACTGCTTTTCTAAGAAACATGTACCCCTTGCAATTGGTGAGTGTGCATTTTGTACCTTCCCAAGGAAAATCTCTGGCAACATGACCAGCAGAAATACATAGAGAACACTTGCTAATTGGTGATGAGCTTGAACCCTCCATTATGTATGCTTCTGTGTGAAAAAATTTCAGGAATTGAGTTATTGAAGAAGAATATGAGAATTTGCAGGTGATGATGGTGAAAGTAGGATATCTAAAGGTGTTTTTATAAAGTCCAGCCAACGGTCATATTTTTTGAAAATCTAAAAATACGACTGTTGGATCTGAACAATCATAGTCGTACGATATATCGGAAGGCATGTGAGTTTTTAAAACACTCACGTGTGAACGGCGCTGTTAACGACGTTAGATATTAAAAAAAATTTAATTACTAAACAAAAGTCAGTATTTAACATTGTCAACTCGGGTCAACCGTCAGTCCAGGTACCAAGCACTAACGTTAGACAAATGTTAGACCAAACACTAAACCTGGTCAAAACCTGAGTACCAAAAATCAATGAACCCATTATTTTATACACAAAACAACAATACTATTTTACACACAAGGTGCAATCCAACTGTTTGAGAAAATATCTATTAAGAACAAATCCCACCTCTAAATGACAACAAAATAAATAATCAAAGTACAAACCAATTCCAAGAACACAAGGTTTCACCAATGAATTTTAAAGTTTCAGTAAACTGAAAACCCTAAGTTGTATGATCATATTCATATTCATAATTTCAACAGTAAAATTAGAATTGATAAATAAACAAGTAAAGAAAAGATACAATTATCAATCTCTGTTTCATAATTATTTTAAGGTGAAGACAAATGTACTACAAAAGAGTACTTTCAAGTAGGTTTGAGAGATCAAGCTCGAACAGGACGAGTCTAAACCAAGAAATGGTCGCTCACGTTCTGGTTCGATCACAAAGATGGAGAAAATTGGGTAGGTCTTAGGGGAGGGAAGCAAAGAAGGTTGATAAATCTCAGTGTAATGAGTAATTGCAATGTATAAAGAAGAATGGATTATCTCTGAAATGAATCGATAATTCTGTATATTTTTGTCTCTTAGTCCTTGTCTCGAATAGATGAAGACATTTATTTATATTTGGAAGAGACACACTGATTTTTCTTAAGTGGTGGAAGTTACAAAAGAAGTAGAGGAGTGGTGATTGTGGAGATTGTTGTGGAGTCATGTCCAAAAATAGGGAGGACTTGTATGACTACTACTCATCGTACTCTCAACTTCCTTGTAACCGTCTCACTACTTATTACCTTCTTGTTCATGGATATGTTGCCAGAACATACGATTGTCGTAGATCTCCAGACCAATACCCTAATGAGAATCCCCTCATGTGTTATATTTGATTATCTCGTAGAATGATAGTGGAGTCGTGAACCACTACTTTTTTATTAGGTCAAGTAAAGTCAAGTCAATGACTTGCTAAGTAAGTGAGGCAAGTTGCGCAACTCACTGAATTGGTAATCAGACTGATTAGTGACAAGTCTGGTAGGTTTATATACTAACTTTGGAGTAACATGGATGTTTTAATAGCCAGAAGTCAGCTTAGAATTGACGGCATAATTTTAGAAGTATTTGGAGCCAAAATTGAGAGGAGCCTCCTAAGCATAAAGGCTTTAGGCGAAAACGCTTCTTGCAACAAAGCTAGCACTTTTTAGCCGCAAAGGCTAAGATGCTACCATCCAAGGATGCGCGCTTTTAGTGCTAAGGCTAGGAAGCTACTTGGCCAAGGAAGTTAGCGCCAATGCGCTATGGTTTGGATGCTTGTTATCCAAGGAAGCTAGCACCAATCCGCTTGCAAGTCAAGGAGGTTAGCGTAGATAAGAAGCTAGGAAGCTAGCGCTTCTGGTGATGAGGCCAAGGACACTTGCTAGGATGGGACGCGTTAGTGCCAAGGACGCTGCAGGCTGGGACGCGCTAGTGCCATTTCGCTTGTGGCCAAGGACGCTACTAGCTAGATGATAGGATTTTGTAAAACCATTTTATAATAACCCCAATCGCACGACGTCTAACTAGTAGATAGTGGAAAATACGGGTCGAACCCACAGGGAGTGGTGGAAATATTGTAATCAATATTCCTAATTCACTAGTCAAGGATGATACTTTTATGGATTTTTGGAAATACAAATGAACGGGAAAATAATAAAATAAACTAGAAAAATATACAATGTGATCAAGTGGAGAGGGCACTAGGATTTTTGGTTTCCACTAATTTAATATATAGAACTCACATCCAATCTCTAAAATAAATTTGTTTAACCACTGTAGTTTCCTTCGCTTCCAAGTTGACATGTCTAAATAATTGCTTATCATTCGAAAAGTATATTCCATCAAATATTACTAAGCATGGCATATCAATTTAAAAGCATAAACAATCAATAGAGTTATCTAACCAATATATAGTTTTAAAGAATCATATATCAATTTATAAGCATACACCGTCAAAGAATCTAACCAAAGCATGACGTATCAAACGGAAAGTATATGTGATGAATTCTACTATTTATACAATAATTAATCAAGCAAATAATGAAGAGAAATTACAAATCATTGAATTATTATGAGTTTATATAATTAAATTTGGTTTTCACCTAAAACCCTAGCTACATGATTACCAAAACATGGCAATGGATTTCTCAAAATCCATGAAAATAAATTAAGAAAAGTAGAGAGGGAAAGATTATCCCTTGTTGTCTTGTCTGTTTTTCCAACCGTCAAAATCATCCACCAGTTGTCTAATAAAAGCATCTCTAATGCAAGGGGTCAAGGTCATCCTATGTGGAGGTCTTATTAACGCCTTTTTTTGTGAGTTATTACTAAATGACAATATATATATATATATATATATATATATATTCTTACCTTTGTCCACCTCACCTTCAATCTCCTCTCTTATCCACGTGCTAGTTTAAAAGAAGTTTGATACCTCTTTTCTTATTGTCTGACCATGTCACATCACCTTGTCTCCTCTTAGCCACTCTCTTTTGTTTTCCGTTCACATTCAGTTGCGCCTCTCCGTTATATTTGAACCCAAAACTGTTTGGTGAGTGATTGGGATATCAAAGAGTGGTGCTAGCATTTTTTCTATTTTTGCCGTGTTTTCTTGTACTATCGGATATTATATATACTATCTATAAAAATAACTAAAAATACACTATTAATATAATTTAAATACTAATAAATATAAAGTAAGCGATAAATATATATAAATTATGCCCGTATCACTAGACACTTGTGCCAGAGATGCTATCCAAGGACGCTGTTAACTGAGACAGTGAGATGCGCTAGCCAAGGACGCTGCTAGGCTGGGACGCTTGTGCCTGGACGCTGCGAGCTGAGATGCTAATGCCAAGACTCGCTGCTAGCTGAGGCGCTCTATCCAAGGACGCTGCTAGCTGAGACGCTAGCGCTTTTAACGATAGGGTTGGAACGTTAACACCAATGCGCCGCTAGGCCAAGAGTTAGCGCCAACCTGGTGCTAATACGAGAAATGGCTAGGGTTAGCCTAGCTCAGAGGCACAATACGTCTTCGAAGGCATTTCTCCTTGTTTGTGGCGCTTCCAAGAGGAGTGGCGCATAATTTGTGGCTTTTCCTTGAGCAAATTGCTAAAGTGTCATATTTTAAGCTCAGGACATTGATTTGTGATTTTTTTTTTTTTACGAATAAGTCATTAAGTTGAAATGCCTCTTTGGGGATTAAACATTAGCTATCCAAGAATATGCGTATAGAAGTAAATTGGTGTTGTTTCAATATCAACATTGGATACATAACAAGCTCTAGGAATAGCACTAGAGAAGACATTGGTGTTTTTTTAGAACAAACTCTAGGAATAGCACTAGAGAAGACTCAAGTTGCTCTATACTAGTGGGCAATTCATCTATGAGCTTGAGATTTATTAGAAAGGCTACAAGATCAATTTAGAGTGCTCTTTAGTTATTTGTAGAGACTTTATTCTTAATTCTCCTACGAAATATAAGCAGAAATATAATATTTCGTATTCTGATGTGAAGTCAGAAATATGCGCGTAAATATGCACAGATACTTCTGTGTTCCTGCAACTAGGCAGAAGGGCGATTTTACAATTCTGATCCTTGTCAAAAACCCACAATCTACAGGAATTTAATCTCAGAGCCGCCATGGAAGTACAAATCATTAGACGAAATGTTTTGCCTTTTTTTAAACCAAGTCCAAAAAAGAAAATGTAACAATTATTTCATAATTAATCCAATCGTAAGAATTAGGTTAAAATTTATGTGATTTGAATGAGTTGAGAAAGAAAATAAAACCTAGAAAAATATTTGTGGCTTCTACTCGAGCAATGTTTTTGCTAGTTTTAAGGTTACATAAGATGCAATTAGGTTTAGCGAGTTCGAACAAAATAAATCTCTCTGGTTTTTCTTCTTTTCACTTTCAACAATCAAAACTCAATTTGAGAAGATGAAAGAGAAAAGATTTTCTTTTGTTATGAGGGGTAGTCTAGTCATTTTAAATCAATTCCCTTGATTTCCTTTGGAATTGAATTATATTCCATCGTTCGGCCGTTGTAATGGAAAAAAAACGTTTCGAGGGAATTGGATTCCTTTGGAATCCTATTCTAAAAATCTTATGTCCGTTTGGTTCGAGGGAATTAGGTCGATTCCCTCGGAATCCAATTCCTGGCCTCCTAAAAACTTGAACCGAACGCGCTGATAAGAATTCCTAATACATATTTGGTATTTATCAAATCCTTGTGAAAATAATACATGTTTAGAGTCCCTTATTAGTTATGAACGGGTCAGTTAGGGCCAAGCCAGAATTAAAGTTAGCTAGGGATAAGCAGAGCTAGGGTTAGCTTAGAGTTAGTTATGTACGTGTCAGGATATAATCTTTGTCGTACAAAATTATGGGCGATCTAGGCCACTCTTTGACTTGGATATACATATATAAGCAACTTTTCCTGAGAATATTGATTTACTTCGTTGAAACTTCGTTTACAATTCACTAAATTACATGTCCTGGGTATCATGCGAATGAAAACAATTCATACGGTCCTCAAGTTATATCAAATATAATATACTCCGTCCGTTTCTAGAAAAATAGGCTAAAATAAAAAAGTGATAGTAACACTTTTGTAGAAACCAATGGAGTATATATTTTTTGGGATAATGATGTAAGCCTCAAAAATATATTGATTCATAAAGTCGGTTTGAGATCAGAATCGTTACAAAGTTAAGGATCAAAATTCAATTCATCAAGTATAAAGTTTCTCCACCAATTTTTGACTAATGTTCCCTATCATTACAAACATTACTACCAAATCAAAATTTTCAAAGGACGCGTATCCACATCAAGAAGCCCAAGCCAAATTTGTTTTGTTTGCAACCAAACTAAACAGTTTTGCATCAGTGCCAAAAGAAACCATAGGATCCTGAGAAGAACATGTATGTTGGTTGAGCTTATGTCAATAACGACGAAGGATTACTTGATCAACTTCTTCTCATTGTTTGAATCCCTTGATTATGTTTAACAACTATAAACACACTACTCCACGAGGAACGTACCCTACTTACTGCTACATTACTAGTTAAAATATTAGAAAGTTAAGAATTATTCTTGATTGAGTAAACCATCACAACATTACCCTTGTTGTTATTTTCTTGAACTTTGATATATGGATCAAAACTAAAATGGATATTATGATACTATAGACATACATAGTATATTATCCCTAAAAAGATAATACTTTTTTATGGTCTTATCTATTGATAATAGACGATGGTAGTTAATATGGATCAATGATCAAACAACTAAAACAGAGTTAAATAACCTACCTACCAAAATTAAATGGAAGACAATGTTTAACGTGGTTCATCCAACTCGACCTACGTCCATAGACAAAACCCCGTGGAGTGAAAATATGTTACTAATCTAGACATAGTTGGATGATTACACTTACATTAAAACTCTTAGTATTTACAGATTTAACTAAACTTAGGATGTCCTCCATCCGTACCACTATTTCCGTCCGTGCTGACAAAGTCAAGATATTAAGGAGACCACAGGATTTTCCAAAACTACCCTTAATTAATGTCATATTGTTGCCAAAATGAAACGTTAAAGATTCCATTACTAAGAATCACAAAAAATTGGTAACAAATTTATTTATAATTAGAAGAAAAAAAACTTAAAATTTTAGAAATTTTAGAAGAAAATACCGATAAAATGATTATACTCATGGAGTAGAAACTTTATAATTAAGGAATTTAACCTTTGTAGGAAAAAATAATTTTTTAAAAAAAAAATGAAGATAAAAGAATAATTAATCATACTAATTTAAACATATATTCTTTATGATTTTAAATTGTGTCCTATTAAAATAATTTTTTTAATTAAAAAATTAAAGAGATATATTTGGGAGTTTATTGAGAAAATTAAACTACAAATAGAAGCTGGAGACTATTTTAGTGCGGACAAAATTACGACGAAAATAATAAAACGAAGGGAGTAATGCAATATCTCAATATCAATATCTCAATATCATGTTAGACTAGGTAAAACATATCCAAAAAAAGTAATCAGAAATTGTTTAGAATATTTTTTGACTTTATCGTCACTATACGTAAACAAATTGCATTGTCACTTTGTCTTTTCTTTGTTTATACAGTCATTCAATCACCTCGGTGTCTTATACGTACATTCTATGATATTCCTATATATTCGCCAACATACAAAGATATCGTCATTATTTAAGTTATTCAGTGTAAAAGCAAAAGGTGGTTGGTCTAACAAGAGTTTCGCAGAATAATCGTTTTAGATGGGAGAAGGACACCTTCCGATTTATGACTACTTGAATATGCGTTGGCTCTTTAATTAAATTTCAGATAGAACGAATCCCACCCTAGTGTTAACTTAAATCCTAAAATTCATCGTTCTTATGAAGCAACACACACCTTTAGCCTTTATATTTTTGGCTCTTAACACCTCACGCTTACAAGCTATGATGATTGTCTCGTGATTGTGACGTATTTTACAGTTGATTCTTTTTTAGTGTTCAAGATATGTGGATATACCTAAATTGAATAAACAAATTTGAAACCTCACTGATTGAAGAACATTTGAATGCCATGCAACAGACTTAACACTCTTATTAGTCTTTCAACTCAAGTCTTACTTCTAGGCTTTTATGTTTTTTTTCTTTTCTTTTTCGAGTTATAGTTGGTATAAGTTGTTATAACCCGATTCTTCTATCATGTCTTTTGCAGTATTTCAGGGCCAGCGCCAACCCTTACCTTCTACATTGGATGAACAACCACGTGATTTATTGCTGACACCACGTGACTTACTATCCAACCTTCCATATAAAAAGTCCTCGAGATGTGTTCTGAGTTTGCGACGACCTCCCTCGTCTCTGAGCAGTTTTAAAACAAGTCAAAACTGTTGGTAAGGAATATTCTCTTTAGACACAATGTGAATGTAAATGTTGCAACTTACAGAGATAGATTACATTGTGTACTTCTTCGTCGGTTTGTGAAGTTAAAGAAACTTGCTTTCAGTAAATGTATAGTTGTTGATGACTCGGTTATCCAAGAGTTTGTGGACGGTGGAGTTAGTATGAGAGGTATTATTAAGAAATTATTGCTCGATGGATTATTGATCAGATAATCAGTTTCCATCAAGTTGCACTAGGGTGTACTTCTTTGACATTTCTAGATCTTAGTTACACTAGGGTTGATGACCAAGGCTTATTGCCGTTACTCCTCTTCAGAATATTCTTTTGAGTTCTTGTGCTCAAGTTACTAATAATGCACTACACCATTTTCGTTGATTAGTAACTAGATTTTGCAACAGCTTTGTCCAGGTTGCGAATTTTCTGTTGTTAATTTTAGTTGTAAAAAATTCGCAACAGCTTGTCTTCGTTAAAATTCATTACAGTTTAAGACAGTTGCGAGCCATAACAGATTGGAGTTGCACATGTGCCACTCGTGAGTGTGGCTTGCCCACACTTAAGCTGACTCGGTTTCAGCCCATTCAGATAATTAACAGTCAGCATAATTAAAAACTGACTCGGGTTTAGACTATATCGAACAGAATTATCTCATTCTCTATCTCGTTCCCATTGTCTTCTCTCTTCTATCTATCTCACTCTCTACTCTGATCTCACAGAACTTATGAAGTCTCAAATCAGTAATCTCTCCGAGATTAAAGCAGAATGATTTGTTCATTTCAGAGATCTGAAATCCCAAATCAAGCCGACCAATTTATTAGGGTAATTTTTTTCAATCTGGGAAAAAAGCTTATTACGGTTTAGACTAACAAATCTCAGATCCTCCTTCATTTTCTAAAGTTAGGGTTATGTCATCTCATAAGTTCTAGATTTGTAGAGGTTTAGTGGGTTTTTGGTATAGTTCATTAGTGTTGTGTTTTTTTTTTCCGATTGCTGAAGGGTTTTTGGTATAGTTCAATTTTTTAAACAATTTTATGTCTTATCCATTGTTCTTGTTCTTCATTGAGATGAATGGAAGAGATTGGAGCTAGAGTTAAAATCGATATGGAAACAGTTGTGATCTTTTAACGTTGTAACAGTTTAAAACTGTTACGACCAAAAATTTACAATGGTAATATATCAGTTACGAAATATTACAACATTGACTTTCATAGCAGAGCAGAACTGTTGCGACCCCACTTTGCAACTGCAACTCACCGTTGATAATCACTACATTTGGTGTAGTGATGGTATTTGCGACCTATTGATTGGATGTCCTACTGTTGGAAAGATAGTCATATCACGTTTACTAGGGATCACAGATAGGGACAAATACAAGGGGGACATGCGGGATCGCATCCCCATAAGATTTGAAGTTAATAAATATATATATGTTTTTTTGTTATTTGTAGTAGTATATTTTATTAATATATAAGTATTAACAAAATAAAAGTTCACAAAATCATGAAAATCCCGTTCATATTATACCCCGTTTGGTTGAAAAAATTGGGATCCTAGGAATCTAATTATGAGGTAATCCAATTTTTGGAATTGAATTCAAATCCAAAATATTAGCGTTTGGTTGAGGTAATTCAATTACTTTTGTTTTTACCTTAGAATCCAATTTTATTGCACTATTGGACTAGTGCAATGGAAATCTAGCTATTATTTTGGAGGAAATAGGATTCCTAGGAATCAAAAATCTTAATTACATTGAGTTGATTTGTCTCGTTCGGTTCAAGTAATTGGGCGCATCCCCTAGGAATTGGATTACCTAGCCTTCTATTCCTTAAACCGAACATGCTATTAATGTGTTTATATTATCCTAATATGTTTATATTATCCTAATATGTTTATTATGTGCCTTAAATGTGTTTCATGTATTAAGAACACAATTTCTTATGATAAGAATTACTCCCTCCAATTCTGGAAAAGTGTTACTATTACTTTTTCATTTTAGCCTAAAAATAGGCCAATTTAAAAAAGTGATAGTAACTCTTTTCCTGAAACGGAGGTAGTATTTTTTTGCATATAAACATTCTCAAATGAATTATTTTTTTTACGTATAATTATTCTTATATGATATAATATTGTTTTTTTGCGTATGTTTTTTTAGTGAGTATGAACATTTTGGTATACATAAATTTATTTTTTAAATAAATTATATTAAAAAAACGCAAACTTGAAATACTATATTTTTAATGAGTTTGAACATCTCGTTATCTGTTATGTACATTCTTGATTATGATATTCAAAAACAAAACATGCCCCCATTGAATTATTGTTCAGGATTCGCCACTGATCACATGAGTTGGGTTTGGTGGTATTGCTGCACAGTTAGAGCACATTGTTGCAGATATACGTCGTCTAGATATTGATTTGGGTTTCACTTCTATGGCGAGTTCGCCATTTATTCTGTGACGGACCGGAAAATTTTTCGTTTCCAACGGGTTGGGTTTCGGCTCATTGGCAGACTTCAACTTCCCGATACGCCACTCGAAAAATCGGGCTTTCAAATTCTTGGGACCAATTCATTTTTTCCGAACAAATATTCATCGATTTGTTCCAAATTGCTTTATAAGCATGCTACCATAACTTTTGTATTTCAAGGGTCATCGAATCCTACATATGATTTCATCGTTTCATTATAAAGATATAATATCTCCTTCCAGAGGAGTCGGATACCAGCCACTGTTACCACTAATGGTCTTCCGGATTGCCACTCGTAAGTGGGAGCTAGAAGGCCTGACAACACACACTGTTCCAGCGACGGGTGGGGATGATCAGTCTCGTTGTCTACCACCGTTCCAGCGACGGTCTTCCGGATAGCCACCTGTAGGTGAAAGCCCCAGTGGGCCTGGCAATTCACAGTAGTAGGTCAAGCTCAACCGACCATCTTTTATAAATGATATGAACTACTCAAGAGAGTAAGTAATCATTTCCAGATCAATGGTATGAACTGTCATTATAAACAATAACCATTCTTCTCAGATGATATGAATTGCTTCTAGATGGCAACAATCATCTCCAAGTCTCATTTGATGATATGAGTTAGTATCCAACAATCACCCTTCATTTCTTTATTAGATGATATGAACAACCTCAAAGAGGTTACAATCATCTCTCAAGGTAGTATGAACATCCAGTAGGCTAACTGCAACTACCTCTTGCCAACGATATAAATTGCTAAGATTGCAATCATCTCCGAATAGATGGTATGAACTGCTTGGCAGTAACCAACTCTTTCCCGACGATATGAACAACCTTAAGCAGTTGTGCTAAACCACATAACGGCTGCCTACGTACTCTCTCCCATTGCTCGAAGGGATCAAACACGACCATAGTTCATCGTCTTTGGTTTAGATAGTATGAACTACCCTCTCTGGTTGTAACTATCTCTTATTAGATGATCTGAACTATCTTATTTTGATAAAAATCATCTCTTATATAGATTGTAATGAACTGCTTGTCGTAGCAGCAACAATCTCTAAGATAGTATGAACTGCTTACCCAAGGCAGTAACTATCTCTAGATGTAGCAGTAAGTTAGATAATGTGGATAGTATGAGTTGCATAGCAACAACTATCCCTAGCACATCCCATCACCAACAATCACCTTGGCAACTATCCATTGATGAACAAGATACCATCATCTATGTTTCTACCTGTACCTGCCACTCACATCAACAACAAAAGGTCTCTGTCCATTTTGTTTAATGACAAAAATATAATCCTACCAGGACTGTAACACGATTCACATAAGTACGTCATTAAGTAATTAATTGTACCATTCCCTAAGGGAAACTACTTCACACCACCCACTGCAACAATAGGATAACAATGAGTTTATGACATATATAGTAGTCACAATTATCATATTTTTAAATCTTACCAAAAAATCACAATTTAGACATGGAAATCATATATTTATTTTGGAAACAAAACTGATCATCTGTACACAATAATGAAGCTAGTATAAATTCCCTTATAATCACTCAATATTTCATTTCAGGTAGGATATAGTGAAGATCATACAATCTAACTCCATTAGATTCACATACATGCACAGTTCAAGATGACCGAATATCTACTAACGACTTCACCTAAATTTTGATACCAAATGGTTACTGTTCATTTTGGTAGAAATCCGTGAATTTAATCACGTGTTACCAGGACCAACCCTTTAGTTTTAATTCTGAATCTAAATATTGTCTAATATCCTAGCAAGGTAAGGGTGTCTAGCCACACAAAAGATACTAAATAAAAACAGTAAAATGATATATGCACAACCATAGCCGATCAAATGAGAAATACAAAGGAGCAAGAGAAATTATTATCATACAGCAAAAGTTTAACCTGTTCTATCGAAAGCATTCAAAACTATATAAAACCCATAATATCCAAAACTACGAACGTACCGAAAAATGCTGTAACTATAATTTAAAGCATTTTGTTCGGCAGTAACACTACGGACGTACCAAAATCCTCTGTTTTATCAAAACAAATTAGTATCAAGCTCATTGTATGGTAGACATACCAAAAACCTCATTAATAAGTCAATTCCCCTTAGCTACAGCACACAAATCATATTCATGAGAAACCGAAGAAATACAACCAAGTCCCATGAGCATTACCACGAATCTACCCACCCAGTTACATTGGCACCACCAATCCAGTGAGGCGACAGTTATTGTTAGTTATACAATAAACAAGAACAAAAACAAAAACGATATATAGAAAATCATTAAGTAAAACACTTTTTGTACTTTTGACGATGTACCGGAACATATCTTAGTACATACTAATAATCACCAAATGTATCTGAACGTTCTAAAACTTATAAAATTCCTGCCAACGTATCAGAAGATATCCTAGTAGTCTAATACGTAATGAACATCAATGTATTGGAAAGTATCCTTAACACAAGAAATGCATTTACTAATTCAAGTGATGATATTCCATATCTAGATTCAACAAAGCAAAAGTAAGGATAACAGCACCAAACAGTCCAGTGTATACAAGGTTCAAAATTGGTAACATCAAAATGAATGGATATCAACATGCAAAGATACTTAGCTAAGTTGTTGATCAAAGAACAACCATTAGTTGACCCTCACATCAGGTACAGTTTTAACCATCGATCTCCTCTTGGTTCTATCTTGACTGCGAAATCAGTTACTCGGCCATTAATAGTACTAAAAATTTATCACCATAAAGATTAAGCTACTCATGCAAACCCATCACTTAATTTGTAGAATTGTATACATTCATTTGATTCATTTCATCGAGCAATTGACAAGCACAACAAAAACTTAAATTAAGTTCAACAGGAGTACCAGATATTGGTGACAGATTGTTAACAAATCAATGAATCAATTCATATGAACGGCATCAACAATTCGGTGTAACCATCATATCTCCAAATAGTTTACTGATTTCCATTGTCAATTATGTTCTTCTAAATTTTCAAGGAAGCCAGAGAAAGAGAAGATGAAAGAAAAGAAATAGGAAGAAGATGAATCTGAAAATGAGAAATGATAATGCTTGGAATGTTGATACAGAAAGGATGGTTGAATCCATCGAGTAACTTTAGATCTCCACTGTTTCTCTTCCATTCCTCCTCTCAGTTTTTCCCTTTCACGACTACAAACAAACATGGCAGCCACCCCCCCGTAAGAGGGAAACCCGTTTTCTGCATAAAGTGGGAGAAGCGGAGAAAAAGAGAATAAAAGAGGAACAGGAATGATCCCCCTCCAACAATTTACAGAGAAAAGAACATCTAGAGAAAATGAAAAGTGTTTTGAAAGCAAAAACGTTTTTTTTTGCTTTTTACTTATTTTTGGTCCATTGACCAAATTACCCTACTTCATATTTGGCCCCTTGTAAAGCATGCTAAATATTTTTATGTTTCCTTAATGTGTACCATCAAGCACATTAATAATACTATCTCTGTTTCAGGAAAAGAGTTAATATCATTTTTTTTAAATTGACCTATTTTTAGGCTAAAATAAAAAAGTGATAGTAACACTTTTCCAAAAACGGAGGGAGTATTAAGGAACAACCTATTGGGTATAATATCGGGTTCAGTTATATCCGGGCAAAAGCTTATAGGTAGCCTAGAAATATTTGAATATTAGAGTTATATGCATTCTAAGTGCAAAATTCAGATAATGGGTTTAATTATACAAGAGAAAAATGTTTGGGGTCTCATATATTATTTTACTATCTATGGAGCACGCTGTCTGTGCCAATGACGTGGGATTTGTGACTATAACATCATCTTTTGTTACTTGCTTTAAAGGAGTTCAGCATGATTTGATGTGCTTTAGCTCTGGGAGTTGTTGGGTGGATGTTGCAGCTTGTCAGTTTCTTCAGAGCTTGGATGTCAGGCAGACTGGTTCTGATTACCAAAAATCTGATCTCAGCAACACAACCACATGAATCATATGATAAACCAATAAACCAGTGATTACCAAAAATCTGATCTCGGAAACACAACCACATGAATCATATGATAAACCAATAAACCAGTGATTACCAAAAATCTGATCTCGGCAACACAACCACATGAATCATATGATAAACCAATGAACCAAAAGCAATGAAAATATATAGATTAAACATAAGAAATTAATTTAAGCAAATTTTAATGTGGTTCGACAACGGAGTGTCTACATTCACGGGTAATAAAAGATTTGGATGTTTTTATTGATGATTGTATGTTACAAAAGAATAAATGTTATATGCACCCAGTAAAATCCATCAAAGAATGATTGAACTACGAATATATTTAATTAACACAATTCCCATACCTAAACTTTTTCCTCTGATCCTTTTTCTTCTCCAAAAATTTTCGTCCCCTCTTTCTGTCTTGGAGCTTGATATTTATAGTAAATATCATGGGTCCCCCTCTTCTTTCTTTCCACATATTAGTTCTTATCCAGACTTTGGAACAAAACTTATCCCGCAACCTTATTTGTATTTCCCGCAACACTTGACATGTGTACTTCTTATTTCCCTTAGTTTTCCGCTTGGTGACCCGCACCTCTTCTGCAGATTTGTATTCAAGTTATTGATTTTGGATTTCGATGAATGCTACAGTCTTATTATTATTAGTTGTATTATGGCATGTCCGACATGTGGCCATTGAAAGTGACATTATTATCTTCAGAATTTGGCATATCCGACACGTGGCCATTGAAAGTGACTTGTGATAGTAATGTTGCTGGAGGTGCCACTCATCATGGTGATCAACCTGTAGAAAAGAAATCATCTCGCTACTTTGCGAGAAAAAAAGAAAGTGGGAGATCAATCTGGTACTTCAGAAGTTCCATCTTCTGATTTGGTAGGAACTGATGATATAGTTATTGCGGCCAATAGACCAGCTTCTAAGAGTAAACGTTTAAACGAGAATTTGAGCTTTAGGTCAATGGATATTGAAGAATTTAAGGATAAACATCAACTCCAACAATTTAAAGTTTCCCATTGCGATCCTCCTGAAGGAGATGAGATTACTCTTGATATGATGAAGAAATTTCAGTATAGCGTCAACAGACTATTAATAACTGCGAGAGCGCTGTACGCTGGCTTGAATTTTCCTTTATATAAGAGTGGTGGTTCTTTCCAATATGAGGTTCCTGCGAGCCGAAATAAATTCAGGCATGGTATGGTCCGGTCTATTGCCCAATACAACGGGAATTGGTGGCGTGTGCTGAATGAGTGTAGTAAACGTAGTAGAGGAGAAACAAATTTCACATGTTACGTTCCCAATCTTGCGGAACGTAAGCATTATACTATGAATAATTTAAATGCTACATATGCTGACGATATTGCTGCAAAAAATTACAAGAAGTAGAGAGTCGGACCGGGTCGTAAAGGTGGCGAAGGATTTTGTCTACTCTGGGAAATTGATAACTTTAAGCTGAATGTCATTCCTGGGACGCAGGCTCCTTTAGGGAGAAGATTCGTATTGATCATGACTTCAAGTGGTACCGCACTCCTCTGATAATTGAGGGACCATGGATTTATGGGTTTGTTCAAGACAGTATGGTCTGCAACCTTACATCACACCTTCATTCTTATTTCCCTTGGCAGTTAAACTTTAACGACTTTTTCCCGTATGACGATGTGGTATGTAAAAATTTTTCTCTATTCTTCTACATCACGCCTTAAACATTATATAATTGTTTCCTTTTTTCATAGCCGCAAGCTGAAGGGAGTTTGAAAGGTGATTCAGGTAATAAGCGCAAAGCTGCAACTACAATAGAAAAGGTATTGACTTATCCAAATGAATTTGCATGATTCATATGAATTTTATTTAATGAGTTCCTACAGTACATTGACAGGGTCAGAAAAAAGTTAAAACTGCACCCCGCATTTCCACTGATAGGGAGGAAGGAGATATCCGTGATTCACCCCGTTGTCAACCAAATTTGAGAATTGAGAATATTAGTTCTGTTGAACCTGAAAAAAGTGAGGAAGAGAACAATGTCCCGCTTCAGCTGACAGATTCGGAGCATAATGTTGAAAATTTATCTCTTGTGAATTTTGAGCCCACGGAGCTGGTTAATGCTGCGGTGGAAACTACAGGTGTTGCGGACAGTTGTTCGAACCAGGCCGCAGATCCTGAGTTCTCCTACCTCACCTCCCAGTTTTCCCCTATGTTTGAAGATGATCTTCTCGTGTCTTATGCGAGTGGAGATAGTCTATCTGATAAGGAGGATCCCCGCAATTCAGGGTGACCGGCAAATACTATGGTGGAAGCTGCTTCTACCGAGGGTAATGATAAGAGCACAGCTGTCACTGATGCAGTTTATATGAATAAAGAAATCCCGCACAGTGATAAGGGTAAAGGAAGAGCGGAAGATAAGAATCTTATGGATAAGGAGGAGGAGGCCTTTCGTTGATGCATGTCCAAAGAGTTGCTATCTGTCCCATGCGACTTTCTTCCAGTGGAGACAGATATCTCTGCGGTTGCTAATCTGCCGGAATGCATGCGGTCTGCTCCTTATGAAGTAGTGAAAGAAGCTTGGTTAAAGGACCAATGCCATCCTGTCTTCCCTTCTTTTGACATGAACCTTCCTTCCTCTATTGCGGAGACGATTGCTCTAGCGGATGGTGGAGCACACTCTTTCCCGCAACAAGCTATCTTATAGCTATTTTTATTATTTTAATGACCTTAAATTTTATTTTATTTTTATCTTTACTTACAACTTTAATTTCAAAAATTGCAGCTTGCTCGGGGTCAGAACGCCGCATACGTGGCTTATAAAATTTTCAAAGGCGATCCATAAAGATAGAGACTCAGTTTAGGAAAGTAGAGGAGAAATTAATCAGATCAGAAGAGGATGCTGCTGACTTGAAGCGGGAAAATGATACGCTTCGTCAGCAGTTATTAGATCTCCAGAATCAAGGTTTAATATTTTTTCTCTCATGTCATTTTTCTTACTTTATTTGCATGTTTCTGAATTGCTTTATGGGATCAGCGGGGGATTCAAACCTCGTGAATAGGATGCAATGTAGAGATAAGCGTCTGACAGAACATGTATTAAAAATCAATAAAGAAAATATGGAGATCAAGGAAAGATTCAATAGCTTGGTTGATATGATGAGTCAAGCCAAATCAAAGTATGAAGATCTAGAATTGAAGCACCGACTTTTACATCTAGATTATATCCGCAAGAAGGAAGAATATGATGCCACTCTCCTATGGACTAAAGGTTGTGTTCTTGAAGCGCGGGCACAATTAGAGAAATTGGAAGAAGAAAATCGCAAGCTCTGTGTGGAACGCAAGAATATCCTTGTGGGATTTTCTCATTCCGGGTCACTTCATAATTCACAGCTTTCTTATTATATGACGCAACTTATTAAAGACAGATAATTCAGCTTCAGATGCTCATGCTAAAGGGAATGCACTTGCAGAAGCTCAGGCTAAAATCCACAGCTTATCTGATATAATTCTTCTTCGTAAAAGTAATATTTTCCGTTTACATAAAGAGATGGAAAGGTGTACAAACGAATCAAATCAGTTGCGGGACAATAATTCATTGAAACAAGCGGAGTTAGATCAATGTCGTCAAGATCTTCAGCATCTTACCGACATTTATCATAAACTTTTAAGAGAATATGACTTCATCGATGATTCTAAAGATGCAATAGTTCACGAATTAGAAAAGTTTGAATCCCTCGCAAGAGGTATCTTATTTTATTGTATATTTAAAGTTGAATATCATTTCCATATTGATTAATCTGTTATTTACGTTGCAGGTTTTAAGAAAAAATTCAAAGATGCGGCCTCAATAGCCGATAGGGCTGAAGGGGAGCTTGATACTTCCAATGCTAAGTTGGAGGAAGTCAAAGGACAACTGAAGCTTGTTACTGTCAAAGCCAATGAGGCACAATGTCAACTTGAGCTTCTATCCTCTAAGACTAAAGAAGCGGAGGACAAATGGAAATTGGAAACCTTGAAAGTTGAGAGCTTGACTCGTGACTTGGCTTCGAAGCAAGGGAGAAATTCTTATTGGGAGGAGCGTGTCAAAAAGTATGTGGCCGAGTTGAATAGGTGTAAGTAGGAGCTTGAAATCGCAAGAGCTAAAATTTCTTGGTTAAAAATTGAAGCTCGTGTTTGAGTTGCAAAAGCGATCAACAACACTCTAGATAGGGTTAAAGCTGATGGATTCACCAAAGTTTATATCCGCAAGGAAATCCTTAAACACCCTTCTCCTAGTGCAGATCCTCCCGTTCCTTAATATTTTTCTTCTTCTGAATTGTATTGGCAAGCTTCCTTTTTGTCTCATATTATTGTACCTTCAATACAATTAACGAATATATATATATATCATATATATACATAATCAGTTTGCGTTATGAGTGTATGAATTGAGAAACCACAAGGCGTATATTGTACCTTGGGTTACCTTTGAGGGTACAATCACATGACTAACTTCTCTATGGCCAGGAGGAAATTAATGATGCGGTCCCTAATGAGTACCTCCTAAGATGGATAGTATCTGATACAATAATTAATGTCATGTTAGGCATCTCTTGGTCACGAAAGATCCAATAGTCATACACTCATAGACATTTATATGGATTTTCTAGAGAGATTACATTTGTCATGCTTTACCCAGTAGGAAGCCAAAATATTGTATGATTGTTTTATTTGTTATGGATAATATGGTTTGAGATATTGTGCGTTCCAAGGATGTCGTAAGACTTCTCCATTCATATTCCGCAAATGGTACGAGCCATGTCCCGCAATATCTTGTATGACGTATGGTCCTCCCCATGTGGGGCGCAATTTTTTCGCTTTTTTATCTCTTTGGTATTCTGGGATTTGTCGCAGAACATACCGCCCTTCAAAAAAGTTCCGCAACTTTACTTTCTTATTATATTCTCTTGCCAGCCTTCTCTGATAATTCTCCATTTTTTGGAGCGTAACCTCTCTTCTTTCTTCTAAGACATCCAACTTCTCAAGCATTAGATCTGTGCTTAAATTCTTTTCCCACGCTTCTGTCCTTGTTGTGGGTAAAATAATTTATGTTGGAATAACTTCTTTCGCTCCATAAGTGAGAAGAAATGGTGATTCTCCAGTGGTTTCTCTTCTCGTCGTACGATATGCCCATAAAGTGTTATGAAGTTGTTTGCACCATCGTTTATGATGTCCATATAAAGTCTTTTTTAGATTCATGGAAATAGTTTTATTTGTAGCTTCAGCTTGTCCGTTACTTTGGGGATAAAGTGGAGTAAACTTGTTCTTTTGGATATTAAATGCTTCAAAAAGCATATCAATATTTTTTCCTTGTAGTTGTTGTTCATTGTCCGAGACTATAGCTACCAGGATTCCGAATCTGCAAATTATATCTTCGAATAAAAACTTAAAAACATCCGTATCTCTAATGCGAGCAAGAGCTTTGGCTTCAACCCATTTAGTGAAATAATTAGTTGTAACGATCAAGTATTTTCTTTTGTGTGCCTTCCACTAAGGGCCCAACGATATCTACTCCCTATTTTACAAACGACCATGGGATGAGTACAGAATTGAGTTCTGTTGCGGGAGCTTTAATTTTTTTTACAAAGCGTTGACATTCTTCGCACCTTCTTACCAGATTATCCGCATCTTTGTGCATAAATGTCCAGTAATACCCTTGCGTCTTTGCTTTCAATGCAAGTGATCATCTTCCACTATGATTTCCCGTATCTCCATAATGAATATCTGCGAGAACACGTTGTCCTTCTTTTTGTGACAAACACCGAAGTAACGGCCCCAAAAAAGACTTGCGGTATAAAATTTTATCCCGCAATTGATAATTTGCAGATTTTGATTGCACTTTTCTCGCATCCTTAGTGTCCGCGGGAAATATACCACTTTGTAAGTACTGATGTATCGGGAGCCTCCAATCTTCTTCAGATGATTCATTTTCTGGTTTATGGGAAAAGTTTGCATCATCTTTAATGGATGCATCTTCAATATCTTCATCTACTTCCTCTTCTATGTTTTCGACTGCCCATATCTTAATTGATGGCTCATAGATGCGTCCAATTTTGACTATCGATGTATTTTGATCTTTTATCATTGAAGAAATAAATGCTAATGTATCAGCATGGTGATTTTTCTCGCTGGATAAATGTCGAAAAATTATATTTGGAATTTGAGATGCCAATTTTCGAACAAGATTCTTGTATTCTATCAAGTCTTCATTATGCGCTTGATATTTCAACTCAACCTGCCGAATTATCAATTGTGAATCACTTGTAAGCCGTACATCACTTATTCCCAACTCGATGATGAGTTGAATGGCATGAACCACAACCTCATAGTCTACTATATTATTTGTGTGTTCACCGAATTCAAGATGAAATGCATGCACCATCCGTTCTCCTGTAGGGGTTGTAATCACAATTCTAATTCCCGCTCCTTCTTTATTCCGTGCCCCATCAACAAATACTTCCCATCTGCGGGAGTTATCAGAACTCGGAATATCTTGGGAATCATCGTCTTCTGTCCCCGGCAAACCTTGGATTTCAAAGTCGTCATCCAGTGGTAAATCCACAAGGAAATCTGCCAAGACTTATGATTTTGGTGCAGTTTGTATTTCAAATATGATATGGAATTGCTCCAATTGTGAATTCTGTTTCGGTATTCTCCCTACCTTTCCCATATTCTTTAGAACATATTCTAACGGAGCTTTACTTGATACCCGCACATAGTGTGTTAGAAAATATGTGCGCAATTTTTGTGTGGCAAAAACCAGTGCTAATATCAATTGTTCAATTTTGGTGTAATTCCTTTATGCAATATTAAGAGTTTTACTAATATAATACACTGGTTTCTCTACTTTCTCATTTGTTCGTACTAATACCGCACTTACAACATCTTCTGTTGCAGCTATGTACAAGGCTAGTACCTCTTCAAGCTTCAGTTTTTGTAATGCAGGTACTGTGGCGAGATAAGCTTTGATGTTTTAAAAGGCTTGCTCACAATTTTCATTCCATACAAATTTGCTTTTCTTTTTCAGTATGTCAAAAAA
This sequence comes from Papaver californicum, assembly GCA_023531435.1. NCBI lineage: Eukaryota > Viridiplantae > Streptophyta > Magnoliopsida > Ranunculales > Papaveraceae > Papaver > Papaver californicum. The sequence continues at coordinate 1,090,813 of JAJJMC010021751.1, read as the reverse complement.
ATGGTTTACATTTATTTGATGATCTGGCAATGAATATGTTAAGTGCAGTTAAACATCCATTTAATTTTTGTACTTCTTTTACATCCTTTGGAGATGGCATATTAACAATTGCTTGTATTTTTGTTGGATCAACTTCAATCCCCTTTTTTGTGACCAAGTAACCCAAGAACTTTCCAGATGTAACTCCAAAAATGCATTTATCCGGATTAACTTTCATTTTATATTTGCATAGAGCTTCAAATATTTCTCTTAAATCTTGTAAATGATCCTTTGAAAGTTTACTTTTTATTAGCATATCTGATAGACACATTTTAGTGTCTAATTTGCACCTTAATTTCTAGTGAGTTAGTATTCGATTTTGCGTTTATTACGTGTTTTTATGCTTTTGTAGGTACATTAGAAGAATAAAGATTTGTGGAAAAATCGGCTCAAAAAGTGTTAAAGGCACCTGGGACAAGTGTTATTGGCACCCCAAGAATGGATAAAGGGCACCTCAGAATCGGCCCGGGTCAACTCGGTCAACTCAGTCAAACCGAGTCACCAACTCATCGGAATCGGCAGAAGTCCGGAGAAAGTTCTGGACACGAAAGAATCACGAAATTGGTGGGATTTGAAGCAATTAGAAGTAACCCAATCACAATTGGAGTCCAGTACCATCGAGAAACAGCAAAGAATGCCGCGAAATTAGCTCAGAAAAGGTGAATTTGGACGGGATTTGATACTTGTTCCTGTTTTGATTAGAAATCGGATTTATAAGGATTTTGCCGAGTTCTACTAGGTTTGGGACACTCCCAAGGGTTCCCAAAGCCTATATATATGAAGAGAAGCCGAAGAAATCAAACAGACAAGCTCGAAGAAGAAAAAAAAAGCTCGTCGGAATACTCACCGGGAACTGCCAGCGATCCGGCACCGGCCGGCCTACTATTCTTCATCAGCTGGAGCCGGAGAAGACAAGCAAACAACACATATAAGCGTTGCAGTTCCTGTTGCGTTTCCTCTTTACCTTACTGTTTCCTTAATCCTTTGTGTAACGGCTGAACCTTCTCCTGTAACGCATATACGCGTATCAAATCAGTTGTGTTACATCTATTTCACCTTGTAATCAACTTTTGGAGCAATGAAAGGGTATTTTGAGCAAGTTTTTTTCACCATGAGCTAAGTATCTTTATTGGGATGATGGAGGAGGTTTTTCCCTCAATATTATGTGGTAAGTCTAATTTAATTTAATTTCTTTATAATTCTTTACTTATTAAATTGCATAGATTTGAAATAGAAAAAACGGTTTTCATTCAGTAGTGGTGTTTTTGTTTGATGGGTCATGCTGGGTTGACAACCTCTGATGTCCCATGCTTGTGATTTACCTCTGCTTGTTTTCATAAAAACCTATTTTGGCAATATTTGAGCTTAATTTATTTAAAAGAATTGCATGATTAATCACATAAATTGTTGGAAATAACTGATTCTTGATTCCTGGTTTTCTCCATATTTTCCAAATATCATCTCTAGTTTATTTTACTTTACTTTATTCCTGGATTTTATTTAATTAGATTAAGTCAATTATTTTCTAAAATCATTACCTTCACAAGTTCGAGAAACGAACACTTTTTACCACTATTCTAAAACACATCAATTTTTGGCGCCGCCGACGCGGACTTGGTTTTAGGTTTAAGGTTTTAGATTTATTTTTAGGTTTTTATTTTTTAATTTTATTATTTTACTTTGTTCTATTTTACGTTTCTTTTGGTATTTCTCTTTTTGCTACAGGTTGGATTTTGGATCGAAAAGGGAGTAAGCCAAAGTTTTGGAATTAAAGCTAAAGACTTGGAGTTAAAGGGAAAAGCTTAAAGAACGAAAAAGAAGATCGAGGATTTTATTTTTCTTAATTAGATTTTTAGTTTATTTTAATTAGTTTTAACTCGTTTAGAAAATTGTATTAGGGTTTTTATTATTTCTGCAATTTTTCTTTTATTTTCGGACACTTTTTGGACTTTTTATTATTTTTGGACATTTTTGGACACTTTATTTATTTTTAAACCCTACGGAAGGGTAGTTTTAAATATCAAACTGTGTGTAGGGAAGGACGACAATTACGATATTGTCTCGGCCCCTCGGGTTCGCACACTATTGAAAAGGATATTAGTGGCCCGAGTCGACTTCAACGGTTCATCGCCCGTCTGGTACGGGAGGTAAACTTCGACCAACCCACGAATCTCCTGTCAGTGGGTTTTTTGGACGCCTTTGTATGCATATATGCTGAGGACTGAATACGGACTTTAATTTTTGCATAGTAAAGGGCAAGGCCTGGCCATATAAGATAAGGTTTCGGATTTCATCACCGTCTCCTTCTTGCCCGCCTTAGGAAAACGAAACCTACGCGAACCTAAGCCTAAAATCTTGACTAGAAAGAGACCTATAGGGTATCGAGCTTATTGGAAAATCGTTCAAAAGGACTGTACTGGTTACTTTATTAGCCTAACTCGAAGTTCATGAGATTATTTTAAGTTGATTAGAGCCGCCTTGTAACCCAGGGAAAAGTGCCAAAGAGACAGGGTTATCAAAGCTCCTTAGAGCTTATCCTGTTTCTCTTCGACTTAATCTAATTCGGATCGTTCTAAGAGGTTTGCTAAAATTGTAACCAGTTGCTTTTTGAAAGAATAAAAGCTGGTCTAGAAACAATCTAAGTAAGCCATCATGCTTGTTGTTTGCTAGATTTAGGTTTGATTTGGTTGAGTCAGGGCACGATTGTGTTTGATTAATTGCTTGTTAGGATTTAATTTTTGCATGCCAAGAACGCCCTTAAGGCGAACTTGGGATAGAGACCCTCAAGGTAGGTTAGTTAGTGAAAGACTGGTAGTTCACCTTAACCTTGAGAAGCCAACTGAGAGTGAACTAGTCACTCCCGAGACCGTGTCAGCAATGACATCTCTGAAGGATTTGTTGAATCCGACCCGGACCTCACGTCCATCTTGCATCAAGTTAGCCGCTACTGAAGCGAGCTACGAACTGAAACCCGGAATCATCCAGATGCTTCCATTATTCTTAGGAAAAGAAAACGAAAATCCCTATTTTCATGTTAGGGAATTCGAGGAAATATGTAGTACAATCAGGATTAGAGACTTGAATGACGAGTCTATTAAACTCAGACTATTTCCATTTTCACTAAGAGACAAAGCCAAGTCGTGGCTATACCTCTTGGCTCCTCAGTCAATTGAAACCTATGCCCAACTTACTTCAGCTTTTATTCAGAAGTTCTTCCCTAGGAACAAAATTTCGTCTGTTAGGCAGAAAATATGCACGTTTTCCCAGCTAGAGGGAGAGTCTTTGTATGTGTATGTAGAAAGGTTCAAGGACTTATTGTCCCAATGCCCAGACCACGGAATAGAGGAGTTAAGGATAGTTCAGATCCTCTATGAGGGTTTGGACTACGCATCTATAACCTTGGTCGAGTCTTTGTCAACCGGAGGGTTCGACAGTAAGACTCCTGCTGAGGCGATGAAACTTCTAAGTGACATCGCCGAAAAGACCCAGCAGTGGGAGAGTATTAAGGAGCCAAAAAGAACAATTCTTCTAGGAAGAGGAAATGTTAATAGGGTAGAAGGATCTTTTGATCCAAAGGCCCAAATAGAAGCCTTATCTAGAAGGCTAGAACTGGTCGAAATGAATCAAGCTAATAGTTCAGAGCCCAACCAATTCGAAGAGCAGGTTTTTTCTCTTTATGATAACACTAGATTTGATAACTATAGAAAGTTCGACCCGCATTCGGAATCTTATAACCCTGGCTGGAGAAATCACCCGAACCTTTCCTGGTCGAAAGGCCAGGCTCAAGGTCAGTTTAGTAATGCTAAAGGTCCTCCAGGCTTCAGTTATAAGAATTCGGCTGGTCCAACTCATCCCAGCAATGACGATAAGTATGAGCAGAGATTCCAGAGCATAGAAAGAGCTATTTCTACTTTACAAACCTCAGTTAGTGACATTGCTGCGGCTCTGAGAGAGCGAGAACCTGGTAGGTTCCCTAGTCAACCCGAACCCAATCCTAGAGGAGTCAATGAAATGTCGACTGGGGAGAAATCATCCAGTCACGTGAATGGAATTACGACCCTCAGGAATGGTAAGGTAGTGGATAACAAGGTAACTAGGCCCGTTAGTGAACAAACTGTAGTTCAACCTGACCCAATAGTTGAAGAGACTGATAAAGTATCTGATGATCCTGAGGCAACCCCTCAGAGAACTGATTTCATGCCTAGAGCCACATACCCAAGGTTGTTAGCACCTACTAGGAAGGAATCCAATTTTAATGAAATAATGGAAGTTTTTAAGAAAGTCACGATCAACCTTCCATTATTAGATGCAATTAGGCAGATTCCTGCTTATTCCAAGTTTCTTAAGGACATGTGTACGCGAAAGCGAAAACTTAGTGTACATAAGAAAGCTTTTCTAGCTAGTCATGTAAGTTCAATTATACAGAGTAGTACGGCCCTTAAGTACAAAGACCCAGGTTCCCCAACCATAGCTTGCACAATAGAAAACTACCGGGTAGAAAGAGCCTTACTCGATTTAGGAGCCAGTATGAACTTACTTCCGTACCATGTGTACCTCCATCTAGGACTAGGCGATTTGAAACCGACTCAGATGACTTTGCAGTTAGCTGATAGGTCTGTGAAAATTCCTCGTGGTGTCAAAGAGGATGTTTTGAAGTGGATAAATTTATTTATCCAGTGGATTTTGTTGTGCTTGATACCAGACCTGTGCCTGATCCAGAGAATCATATACCGGTTATACTAGGTCGCCCGTTCTTAGAAACATCTAATGCGATCATTAACTGTCGTAACGGTGTTATGAACTTGTCTTTTGGTAACATGACTATTGAGCTGAATATATTCAACATTAGTAATCAACCACCTGGGCTAGATGACCCCATCTTAGAAACCGTCAACATGATAGAGACCCCAGTTCAGGAATCATTACCAAACACTTTGATAGAAGACCGGTTAGAAAAATGTCTAGCCCACTTTGGATTAGAGTTTGATGAGTTAGGCCCATCAGAGACCTTACCTGTGATTGTAGCTTCAGATTTGGATAGTGACCAAGAGAATAGGCTAGTAACCGTGCTTTAGGACAATAAAAAAGCTTTAGGATGGGCCATATGAGATATTAAGGGAATTAGCCCAACAGTTTGTATGCACCAGATCCATTCAGAGGAGGAATCCAAACCGTCTAGGGAGATGCAGCGTAGGCTCGACCCATTAGAAGATCCATTAGAGAAATGCCTAGCCAACTATATAATTGATGGCGATAATGATAATGTTATTAATGAAGGGAGCACTTTGTTAGGTTCTGCACCACCAGATTGTAATTTAGAAGAAGCAATTGACTATTTTCGAGAATCTGACGATCCGAAAATGAGGGAAATTGTTATTAGTCTATCTAGAGACACTGAAAACTCTAAGTTTGGGGGTGACTATCATTCTCCATGTGCTATACCATCAACTCTTAGGAAGGTCCCTAGCTTGGGACTGACATATGCACGTCTGCCATTGTACAAGATCATCTTCGAGCTAGATCCACTGATCCTCCTGTTCAGAAAGAAGTTCAGTTGCCAAAAACCAATCCTCTGGTCGATGTGCTTTACCCAAATAGGGATCAAAGTGTGTTCAGATTGTTTATCTTCGTAGCTTGCTGCTGTTTCCTTCTATTGTGGATAACACTATTTGATTCAGATGATCCACAGTTGTTCCGATTATTGCTATATGATTTAAGGAGGTAACTTATGCTCATGCGACACGGTAATATCTTTCCCTAATTCCTTTTCGTGCAGTGTTTAGAAACATTGAGGACACTGTTTAATTTAAGATTGGGGGTATTGGGAGACTTTTTAGGATTAATAAGATTTGGAATTTAGAAGCATGTGAACAATTCAGGGTGACACTAACCACTCTAGGTAGATGGAAACTTAGCCATTTTGCTATAAGGATTGGTGTGCCCAGCTAGATGGTCTATTCATAAAGGAGACAGAGTTCAGGTGTCAGAAATAACATGATAGTTGTCACCACCACATCACGTTCTGTTTTATTATTTGCAATTTCGTGTTTCTCTGAGAGTATTGGTGGGTCCTAGTATCGACATGTTAATTAGCGCTGAAATGACATTTAGTGTGTTGAGATCATGCCCCACATGAATAATACGTTAGTGTTTTAGAGTTATGTGTGTGGTCCCCCTGTCTCCGTCGCCTAAGCAAGCGTGGAATGCAGGATCCATGGGAACACACATGTATTAGGTGTCAGAAGAAAAAAAAAAGAAAAAAATTCGAAAAAAAAAAAGAAAAAAAATTGAGAAAAAATAGTATTTGGTATTTTAAAGTTCTCCCTGTCTCTGTCGCCTAAGCAAGCGTGGAACGCAGCATCCATGGGAACTTGTAAATATTTTAGTTAGTAGTAACCGTTGAAAATAAATGGGGAGTATCTCGACACACTAGGTTTCATCTCGGTACTGACCTTCAGACAGATATGGGACACATCGTTCGCCTTGGTCAACATTTGCGATCTTCTACAGTCTACGTTCATCTTCTAAGTCTTTTCATGTGATGGGTGGTTAGATAACTGTCTGAGTAGAACTCTGTTGTCTTAGATATGAATTTTAGTATGCTTGAGTTAACACTCGTGTACAGTGATTGGATCCATAAAGGGTAATGGTCCCTATAGCCGAATATCTGAGTAGCCAACTAACTAGCTTGTTTAGTGTTTACCCTTAATCGTTCACGTGTTGCTAAGATCTAGATTCAGGTTTTGTGGGTATACCTCTTGTAAACCCTCACGAGACAAAACTCGTCCACTAGGGACACCTAGGGGTTTAACGGCTTGCTGCATATGCTAAATGTGGTCGCGATTCCTGCGAAAGTGAGTTAGGATTTTTACTTTATTATTTAGAGTAGTTTGCTCGAGGACTAGCAAAATAGTAAGTTTGGGGGTATTTGATAGACACGTTTTAGTGTCTAATTTGCACCTTAATTTCTAGTGAGTTAGTATTCGA